>ASPP01017450.1:0-10659 GCA_000512085.1 Reticulomyxa filosa
TCATGGAGAAAACCAATTATCATCATATGATATCGTTTTAGGCGTTCAGTTTTCTTTGCAACCTATTGTAGCTCTTTTTACTTGTTTATTGTCACGAGATATTTTACATGTTTAATGTCTTTTTCTGTTTTTTTAAAGTGAATATTTTATGCTTTGTATGAGTCTTAAAATTTAGGAATAGTTTCCTTTTTTTCATTTTGATTACGCGGGCATATGCAACATGTTAAGTGAGTTTGAGCGATAATCAAACTCAATAGTGCAAAAAGAAAATTTTTACAACGCGAATAACAATTTCAGCGCAAATTTATTTTAACATTACAATACAAATCTCAATCTTTTGCAAGTAACAAAGCAATTTTAAATTGCAAAAAGAATTTTGGATAGCATGTGGGACGTGCTGACCATTACTTTGGCTGGCACAAGTTAATACGAAAAATATTACTCTCTGAGTGATTTTTCAATAAAAACAAGATAGTTAAATCAAAGCTGTCATTTTTGAATTACAGAAAAGATCGGACATGTATCAAGAAAAACTGTTTTGTCCTCTTTGAAATATTTCAGCATGGTAACCAATTTTTTTTTTCGTTTGCAGATTGTTATCGATATTTATGATTGCTATTGTTGCGCTGTTTTTGTGGTTTATCACACAATAATATCACATCATCAATTTCCTTTTATCATGCAAAATAAACAATAAAATGGATGAAATTTTTAAAGCAAAGCAAAGAAAAAATAGTTATATCTTATTCTCTTTACAGTGTTTGACTTCCTTTTTCAATGTTAAATGTAACACTTCACAAATTCAGTTATTTTGTTCAATTATCAAACACTTTTTCTTAAATTTACTCTTTTTTTCCATGTTATTTGCGTTTCTTTTTAAAAGAAAGCAAATGGAGCAGGAAGGTTATGCCAGAAAACCATTGCAAAAGTGGACTTTGGCAGATATCTGCAGTTAAACCAGTTTATTCGAAAGGAAATAAGAGCTTGTTGAAGGTGTTGGGATTGTTTTGTGATTGTTCAGATTGGAATGAAAGTTTAGTTGAAATTGGCAAAAAGGGAATGAGACAAGTTATAGAAATGAAAGGGACAGAATTAACAGGACAAATGTTGGCAGACTTCACAGTACCAAAACTTCAGGATGAGTACAAACTGGGAAAACTTCCATCAATGAAGATTGTTGAAGCACTTGACAAAATTAAAAGAAATAATCCACCATCACAAACAAATGAACATAGGCCATCCATACAAATGATAACGGAAGATACAAAAAATGAGGAAAAAGAAGATGGAAGTGAAGAACACCAAAGCAAAAGTGAATCCAAAAATGTCTATACTATTGAGTGGATAAGTGAATATCAGGGTCTTATCGGTTTAAAAAATCTTGGAAGCACTTGTTATTTAAACTCTGCTGTACAGGTTTACGTATACAAAAACAAAATAAAAAAACAGAGTGGGATTTGAGATGAAGTGGAGTGGATTCTTGTTTGTACAGTTCATTTATTTCACGTTTAAAAAAATTAATAGTGTTTGTTGCAAGTCAAACCACTAGTGCATCTATTCTTATTTGATCACCCATATGATTACAAGTATGATTACCAGTATGATAGCAGCAAGGATTGGAGCATGTCAATTAGCACAGCATGGAGCAAAACAGTATATCAAGCATACACTAATCAAATAAAAAATGGAGTGTACTCTTTATCAGCACTATTGTCATCATTGAAAAAAGTGAATCACAATTTTAGCGAAGAAAAGTCAAAAACATTCATTTGAAGGGATATCCGTGTTATTGAGTAAGTTAGAGCTTGTTTTCCTTGGTAATCAGCCATTGCAAACATTCGAAAGAATATTTCATGAAACCGAAATGGAATCCATGAAAGAAGAAGAGGAACTAACAATAGGAAAAAACCTATACAAGCAACTAACAGTACAAACAAATAGAGTTGGACAAATCTTTGATGGGATACAAGTAAAGGCTATTCAATGTGAGTATTGTGGGTATTGTCTTCGCAAATTTGAACAATTTCGCTATATCGTCTGTCCAGTTGTATCCAGAAATCAAGTCCTTCCAATCATAGTCATTGCCAATAATACAGCTATGTTTGAAAAAAAGGAATTGATAGTTCCATCCACCATAACCATTTATAAACTGAAAGACATTATTGCCGAAAAGATGGAGCGCTTCAAAGACAGCAAGCGTGAAAATTGGTATATTGGCTCAATATTAGAGAGGGTAAAAGTACAGACACAAGTGGGATCAGAGCCATCTTTGGAATTGGATATCGGAAGAATTCCAGATGACATGGAAATTGGACAATTGTATAAGCGGCGTATCTTTGCCATTTATTACCCTGAGCATAACTCTCGATTGTTTGATGTGTTATGTGTGGAAGTCAAAATAGACGGAAATGACAAATTAAACAAGCGTGCGCGCATGGTATCATTGTTGCAATTGCAAGAAGGACAAATATACAGGAAAAGAATTGATGGATATTTTAGCAGAAAAATATAAGGAATCGAAGTGGCATGTGTTCAAGATATTTATGAATAACAAATTACTACGTGAGTATTCCACTATTCAGCTTCCAATTGCTACACATTTGCTTATTGTTCTTTCTAATTCCAATAAAAAAGAAGATAACAAGGAAAGCAATGAAAATAATAAAACAATAAAAATTATGACAATCATATCGATGAAAACAAGGAGTATGAATCATCACAGTTCGACAGTGATGCCATGGCAAAAGAATTTTATTCCTTCTTCCTTTTCAAGGAAACACAAATTTGCAAGAATGGCACAGATGCAAAAGCAACTACATTCCAGCAATTAGAGCGAACCAAACGTATCATTGAGTTTTTGGAATTGCTCCACAATGGTAAAGCAATCAACGATTCTGAATATGGGTCAATATTAAAATCTTTTTGGGATAGTTATCCTATTGCTCGTACAGTTTTTTTTAAAAACATTTTCCAAAGTACTTTCATCAAAGAACAGATCTTAAGCCTTCGTTCCATTGAAAATAAGTTCGATTCATCCTTGCGCGATCACGAGCTGCTACAACAATACATTAGACATACTCTTGCGCGAATGACCATTTTCGAGAAAAATGAAATATTGCTCAAATCTTTGAATGAATCCTTACAAGAGGTGTTTGACATAGAATACGTGCTCAAAAAGCAATTTAAATGCCACTGCAGAACTGCAATTACTGATATTGTTGTTAAAAAAAAAATGTTGATTGGCCCACAATATTTAATTATTCCTTTGAAAAGAGGCAAATATGGTCACAGTATTTCCTTTGAACAGTTGCTCAATTTGAATTCACAAACTTATCAGCTATGTGGAATATGTTGTCATTATCTAAATAGTTCAAATAATTGTCACAATGTTGCTCATGTTCGTCGATTTTATGATAACAAATGGTATGAAATTGATGACGATAATATTTTCTTCGAGGGTATATCTCTACCACAAAAAACTTTTTCCAATGCCACTGTTTTGATTTATCAAAAAATTGATACACGCATTTTATCATAAGCTTCTTGCCAAATTATTATTCAATTGGATGAGAGTATAAATTGGTTCTTTTGACATTTTTTAATATCAAAAAGAAAAATATACAGTGTTAATGACACTTACAAATTTTCACACGTTCAGATGATAAATGATACAATCATGGAAATGCTAAAAAAAAGTATAAATGCATTTTAATAATGCTCAAACGCTAAATGTAAAACTTTGTTATTTTTGGTTACTATTTTGTTGAACTACTTGCAATGGGGGTGATATTTTTTTAACTTGAAATAGACGAATCAAGTGACGAAAAATGAATGAATATTCGTTTTTTCATTGGGGAGTTAAACTTTGTGGAGGAATGAATAGAAACAAGAGAAATAAGACCCAAAAAAATAATAAAAAAAAAGAAGGAAGCCAAAGGCACGAGAGAATCAACCCAATACATTTGGTACCTGTTGTTTTTTGTTCGTTGTCAAACATAAAAAAAAAATGAAGTATATTTTTAAAAACAGACAAAGCAAATGATAAAACTGTTAGTAGAGCATTTATTTAGAACATCCTTCAGCAGTCGTTGGGGATGGATTGAAGAATTCAATATACTTATTGCAAAATACGCAAAGTATTTTAAGCAATTGAATGTATTGAAAGGACATGTATTTGGTGTGACAAAGGTGCAATTTTCATCAAATGGTTGTTTTATTGTGTCTTGTTCTATTGACAAAACCATTCGAATATGGGATATGCAATTAAGACAACAAATTCAAAAGTTAGAAGGACATTTGAATATTGTTACCGGAGCACAATTTTCACCAGATGGAAGAACAATTGTATCTTGTTCTGATGATGAGACAATTAGACTGTGGGATGTATCATCAGGAAAAGAATTGCAAGCATTGAAAGGACATGTGAATTACATTACAGATGTACAATTTTCATCAGATGGTCTTACCATTGTATCGTGTTCTCATGATAAAACAATTCGAATGTGGGATGTGGATCAGGAAAAGAGATACAAAAATTAGAAGGAATGCATGTGGGTGTTATCACAGGAGTTCGATATTCTCCAAATGGTAATACAATTGTATCTTGTTCAAGTGATGAAACAATTCGAATATGGGATGTACAAACAGGGAAGGAAATTAAAAAATTAGAGGGACATTTAGACGATATTACAGATGTGCAATTTTCTCCAAATGGACTAAATATTCTATCTTGTTCAGATGATAAAACAATTCGAATATGGGATGTAGCATCAGGAAAAGAGATGCAAAGGCTTGAAGGGCATCAAGGATGGGTAAACAGTGCTCATTTTTCACCAGATGGTCGTGTCATTGTTTCATGCTCTTTTGACAGAACAATTCGATTGTGGGACGTTGCAACAGGAAATGAGATACAAAAGTTGACAGGACATTCAGATAGCGTCACATGTGTTCAATTTTCTCCAGATGGTGAAATTCTTGTGTCATGCTCAACTGATAAAACTATTCGACTTTGGGGATAAACAAATGAAATAATAAAAATATCTGTTTGAAATATTGCTCGAAACTGATAACAAAAAAAAAAAATATATATATATATATCATTTTTTTTTTTAATTGATATTTTCGCAAGTACATTTATTTTGATTTATTTTATTAATAAATCTCAATCTTCTTTAAAAGTAAAACCCCTTGTACGTGACAGTGTGAACAAATAAACAACTCTACTTTGAAATACAATGTAAATTTAGCCTTTTTGTAATCAAAATGCAAGTATGTTTGGTCCTATGCAAATTCACACTTTTGACAACAATAGAGATTACAGTTTAATACGTTTCTGTCGTTGGTATATTAAGACCATTACTCCAGCGTTTGTATCAGAATGCGGTTGCTTCTTTTGAATAAAATCGTCATTTACAAGATACCATTCACCATTGTAGATGTTTTTCACATAAGAAAAGTAGTGACCACCTCGACTCGTAATTCCGTTATGAATACAGGCTGCAACTAGATTGTACATCTGCTTTTGATTTGCAAATACAAGGTCTTTTAATGGAAAGGTGATGGGATGTTGATATTTAATACTTTCTCCTGTATTTGTAACGGAGCTTCGCTCCAATTGGATCATGAGAATCTTTGGTGTAGCAAGCACTCTTTTTTCGTGTAACACGATATTTCCACATAGACATGACAAAGTTTCATCTTGTATAATCGTTGTTTCTCTATAGCACTCTTTTAAGCACTCTTCCAATGTCTTTATCTCTTCAAGCATTTCTTTCGTTTTCACTTGCGTCAATGTTTTCCATTTCTGGTTTACGTCCTATAAGTATACGTAAAAAATAAGCCACTTGCGCAAATATGGAGTTGCATTCATATTACACTATAATATATGTATCATAAGAAAGCGAACATAACTTCCAAAATCTTTGCAGGGAATGGAATAGAAGTATAATATATTTCTAAAAGATCAAGCATCTGCAATCTTTGCAGCAACCCTAGATTTAGTAAACTGGCGTTATAGTTGTTATGCTTTAGTAATTGCCTCTGTGTCTGAATAATTTCAATAATCTCTTTTTGCTCCTTTTTTTCACTAATAAGCGAAATAATCCAATCTAGATCATATTGATTCATGGCCTTCAATTGCTCCTTTTGTTATTTGAGTTTGATTCCATCAATTCTTAAATATTTAAAATATATTGATGTCCCGTTCTTTCTTAACTGTTAATATACTCTTCCTAAGGTCGTGAATGATGCAAATGAAATGTTGGTGTTCATCCATACTCGTAAAGTCGTATACGCGATTTGGTTCAATTCTTTCGCTCCCATAATAGACCTCCAAATCCGTATCTTTGCTCAGCTGGAAGTGTGATGCACTGTAATGAGCAAACTCCAATATATCACTTCCGGAAATTGGTGAGGAAATCGAAGTCTCAAAAAAATTAATTACAGGATCGTCATTAACAATTTCAATTTGAAAAAATAGTCTAGTTGCTTCGTTTTTCTGCATGTTATTGAGAAAAAAAAAATACACTTTTATACAATGATGGGTTATAAAAAAAATGTTCTGGCATATGACTCCAAAAAAAAAAAAAAAAAAAAGAAACGCTACAATTACATAAGGTGTAGCTATGGCAAAGAAGCCATAAGCAGAAGCATCTAAGGAAGAGAAGGTGTCACTGTCTTCCAGAAATCCAGCCCAATTTTGAAAATCCCTGTGTTTGAATCTTACGTACCCAATCTTGACTCTAAAATCTCCTTCGTATTGTTTTTGGAACTCCTCCATAAGAATACGTTTTGCCAATTGTATCGATTCATTGCAAGGAATAATGATTTCTTGCACATTGTTAAAATGCTTCAAAACAACAGCAACAGTTTGTTTTTGAATTACTACTGGCGCCTTCACAACTCGAAATGGCTCAATAAAATTTTGTTGTAGGTTGCAAGTTGGACACCGAGTCTTTGGCATTTTGTTGTTGTTATTGTTGGGAAGGGGGGGAAAAAAAACCATGTGGAACACATAGCATGCAATCGTGCAACAAACGTAATAATAAAAGATTGGACAAACTGTATTGTATTCAATCCCATCGAAAAGCTTACAAATGGGAGATGCATCGACACACAATTTTCTGTACATTTTTATACCCTTTTCCAAAATTTGCGCATTGTCAATACCATTGCTCTTCAACTCTTCCCAAAACTCACAGCGGGATTTCCCACGATAATGTCCTTCTAATTCGTCCAGCACGGCATTCAACAATGAAAATGCATCATGTTGACAACCACTGGAAAAACTGCCAAAAAAAAAGAAAACAATTTTTTGAAATGTTATTATACACCTTTTGCACTTTTTGCAAACGAAAATACCTTGGGTTCAACTTGCCTACAGCTGTGCGTAGTTCTGAAGCGTCTATTTTTGTGTATTTTTTTCCATCAAACTGACGGTGTGCTTCCCAAACTAAGTTATGCCATGCAGTGGCCACTGTTTGTGATTTGGATACGCGCATTGTGAATGGCTTCTCCAGTGCAATCAATGGTCCTATTTGTAAGAGACACTACAAATTTTTTTTTTAACGTGTTTGTACGTATGTACAAAAAAAAAGTGACGGCTCTATATCCAAAAGAAGTACTCAAATAAATACGCATACATACAAAATACTCACTTGTAATCCTGCGTTCACAAAGCATGAGTTATTCTGATTTTTTAGTCCGATCAAGCCTGGATAGTTCCCAATTTCTTGCTTGTTTTTTTCTGTATTCATAAAACATGTTGTTTGCAAAAGCCTATTTAAAAAAGCGTTTTGATAGCTTGTTTTTTTCATGCCTCTCTCTTGTTCTTCTTCTTCCGATTCATCACCATTTTGTGTAGCGTATCTGATTTCCTTCAGACTCGTTATGACTTTATCTGCCATACTTTTATTCTTGATCATCTCTATACACTTCGTTTCTGTTAGTCCATCGAGAGTCTTTGCACTTAACTTACGTTCTTTTTGCAGTTTAGTCAATCGTGTTGAAACAAACCTGGGCAAACTATTCACCCATGCTGTTTTTTGTATTATTTTACCGTTATTTTCAATATGTGCCGCAGTTTGGTGTCGGTCAACAGATTGTGAGATATATATTGCCTGACATATCTTCGTTCGTCCATTCACTGAACTTCTTGGATTTGAAAGACATCTCAATAAAAATAACAAACGCCGTCCCAACTTACAAATTTTGGCAAAAAAAAACATCTCACTCCAACTTTTCCCAAGTTTTTGAAACAATTATTTTCATGGTCTTAGTTCGATTCAGAACGATGTTTAAACTGATTGCACCAAACTCGTACTTGAGTATTTTCAAATGTTGGAAAGAAATTAATTTTAATCATTTAGGGCTTCTTTTCAATCAAAAAAAGGATTTAGTAAAGTAAGCGTGTGTTTTGAATTTATGTATAGGTGTATGATTGCCATGGACACAAATCATTGTGGGACGGATTAAAAGAACTTTTTTCCTTCAAAAAGTTAAGAGAAGTGTTTATTTTGTTAGGGGATCAAGTATGTCGCAAAAAAAATTGATAGAACTGACATGCCAAGAAGTTGCAGGTATTTTAATCGCGTTGTGTCTCATTCTTTTGATTTGCATTTGGTTTTTAGAAAAAGAGCTCTGCTGAAATAAACAGAGTGGATATCTAGCTTTGACAACCTCACTGGAGCGGAGAAAATAAAAGAGCAAATAATACAACAAGAGATTGATGGTGCTGCTTTGTGTGCAGTCTCATCAAAAAAGATTTGGAGGAAATTGGTTTGACTGTGAACCCAGAGGGTTTATTGACTGCGATAAAGAGTCGTTCGGCAAGAGAGTCTGTGTTGACCACAAATATGGAGGGTGAGAGTGAATTTGATATCAATCTCTGCGCAAAATCAAAAAATAGAAAGATCACAGGATGTCATAAAAATATGAAGATTGTAGAGCTAAGACTGAATATTGCAGAACAAACAGGCCTTCAAAACCTCTTGTTGTTTGCTGGGTCCAAAGAGTTATCAAACGAGAACGTTAAGCATTAACATTTGTACATACGAATGAGTTTTGATTAGTCACATGTGCAATTTCTAAATCATAGGCAACGTTGGCATCTTATGGAATTTTTCCCCCACGTACAAACATATCCGCAATGTTTAACACTGCTGGTGGTACTTCCAGTTAATTGTCCCAAATAAAAAAATACGTACTTTTTAAAAAAAAAAGCAGTGTCCATAATTTTTTTTTTTAAAAAAGAGAACTCCATTCGAATCCGGAGATTTAATCCAGACGATCCCAATATCATACTGACAACAGAGAAAGATTGTATTTCTCTTGAGGACAGTGTCAGTTGTCTTCGAGCGAAAATGCCTTGTGGACATGCAATTGGGTGTTACACCATGTTTGAGTACATGAAATCTGTGTTAAACAGGGACATGTATTCCTACAAAATCCTCTGCCCTGCTGTGATTGAAGATAAGATCAAGACGACGTATACTATTTGTGGCAAGGAGTGGGATTGGCAGCTTGTTGCTGCTGTTGCAGATTTGAACGAAAATGAATATACACAGTATACAGATATCATTACAAATCGTTTTATGGAGGCAAAAGAAATTAAGACTTGCCCTTCGTGTCTTGGAAAATGCATAAGAGGGAAATATTTAAATGTTTTTAGGTAAAAATTGTCCTTTTTTTTTTTTGAGTATTATGTCAATCTCAAAAAAAATACCTCATTACAGGACAAAGTGCTTAGGTTGCAATAGCGATTTTTGTTGGGCGTGTGAGCAACCTTGGCAAAGCGAAGGACAACAAATATGTGGAAACCAAAACTGTCCATTGTGGGAAACCCAAAAGTTATTAGAAACTTGCGATCTCAAAGTGAGTTCTGATGTCAAAATGCCTCCATTTCGTGCTTGTCCCGCTTGCTTATCAGTTCCAATGTATTTTTTTGCTATCTTTATTCTGTTGTTTTTTTTTTTTGCAAAGTAACGGATCACTATCACCACTTTTTTAGCTCATTCACCATAACAAAGCCTGCAAGCATATCAAATGCGCTGGTTGTGGAAAGAATTTTTGCTTTTCTTGTTTGGAATTTTCTCAAGGTATTCCAATCTGTTTTTAAAAGAATCTAAAATTGCAAGAGGTGCTCTTGAAAAAAAAAAACAGATGCAGAAGGGAAAAAATGGAGCTGTGGCAGTCCATTTGATCAATGCAAGACTGCTGATCGGCAAAAATTGAAATAAAGCTACTGTCAAAAAGTAACAAGTAATGTAACAGATTTTCAATGTATCCGAAATGGCTCTATAAATGGATAAAATTGTTTGAAATGTTGTTTTGCTTTGTGTGCTATTGGAAAAATGAATGAGCGTAGTTTGCATGATTTGCGACTGATAGCAGGTTGCTGACGCGTTTCTTACTTACTGAATTAAAATGTTCGATCTTGAGCCAATTTGTGAAACTCTTTTTTTGCCGTGTTGCTTCCCTCCAAACTTTTTAAAGTTATACACTACCTCACTCTATTGTCTCGTTCACTAAAAGGAAAAGTATCGTCCCAATCAACACTTTTTCATTTGTCCAATATTGACAGTTATATTGTGCATTTTAATATTGTAGTTGAATATTCAAACTTGTCACCGAGGTATGTCAAAGCTAAAACCTGAATGGAGT
>ASPP01017525.1:0-11462 GCA_000512085.1 Reticulomyxa filosa
CTTGCTGAACGGCTTTCTTGTTATCACCACGCTCAGTAAAAGACCCTTTCTTTTAACCTCGCGTGCCTCAAAATTGTGGAAGATATATGCTGAACCGACGACGATATCCATCCTGCCCAGATAAATTGCGACAAATATGTTGCCAAAAGGGACAAAAAAATTGAAGACGCACTAATTACAATATCTCAAAAATTCAATTACTATAAAAATCTTTATATCACTATAAAAAAATTTTCACTAGTTGAAAATTCTTCGGATTTTGTTCACCAATATCTGTTTGTTTGAGAAACTTTCTGATTTCTTCATTATCTTTCGATATCTTTCGAAATATCTAGATGCCACGGCTTTGCTCTCAAGATTTTGCTAATCTTTCATAATGATCATCGATGATTATATAAATTTTTTTTTGAGAAAATGATGTTCCTGAGATTTATTGGATCAAATGGCATTTTGGAATTCCTGTAAACGAACTAGCAGATGCTGGTGCAAATAGCAAGATTCCAAGCAGATTTTGATCAACCTGAATTGTTCGAAGACAGACTCGAACATCTCCTTTACTGAATTTCCATATATTAAATCTATTTTCACTGAAGAATGTAATTGATATTGAATTTATGAATGGAACCGCACAAACATCCCAAGCAATGCTTATGTAATTTGATTCAAAAAGATTTTATTGCATCGACGATGCATGAGCGCAGACTTGTGTGCCGAATCATTACAGTTCTTTCCTGTTCAAGATTAAAACTGTTTCATTCAATTTGAAACTTTTTGAAGATTTTTTAACAGTTTTTTATTTTGTGGACGAATTGTAATTATGTGTATGTTTTTCTTTTATATTTGTGACGACCTGATAAGAAGCTGTCAATCCGCCAATATACATTCTATCTAATTTAAATTCATGTCTCATTTTATATCTCAATCTATTTCTCTAAACACTATCACACGCTGAATATATACAATAATACTGCATAAATTTCTATTTTTTTCCTGTCAAATAAAGAAACAGTAAAAATTTATTTAAGAGCGTACATTTGCTTTATCTTTCAGTATTTCAAATTCAGTTATCATTTTGAATTATTGTATCGTAAAACGATATTATTCTTTAATTTAATAAGATACGTGCGCTCTACGGCTGAGACATCTTAAAATATAAGTAATTTTAGAAAATATGTCCACTAAATTGATTAAGTTTGGTGTATGCACTTTTTTTGAATGAATCTAAATAAATTTATATGAAATAATTGAGTATTCTAAAGTAATATTTTCCGCAATGTTCAAAATGTAACGATTTGTACTTATGCAAACGCAGCATACCAGACCCAATAAAAATTAAACATAGCATTTGTCACATTTTTTGGCAAATGTAGAAACTTCGTACTTGCTCTTTCTTGCAATAAATAAATTGCTGCAAGATAATGTAGTGCGTGACCTCAAATTCACAATTGATAAGAGGAAAAAATTCCGTGTTTGTGCATTGATTGAAAAAGAAGAGCTATCTTCTGCTACGTTTTTGTTGTCACATTTTTTCATTGTTCAACGGACACCAACTCCGTCTCCCTCGCAATTTATCCAAAGAGTACAGTGTTGGTGGATTTTGTTCGCGTTCGACTAATGATGGAGAATTTTGAAATTTAAGGGTGATCGGTCTTTGTTTAGTTGCCAGTAGCATGCAGATATGAGTGAATGATTTATTTGTCACGTTTATACCATCAATATTTGTGACCTGAGCATGTTCCTGTATTCTGTTATCTGCACAATACTTCACATATGCATTCATCCCGTTATCACCCGAGTATATGCGTAGTCCAATTTCAGCTTCACAAAATTCGACATGAACTTCGCTCTATTTCAATGGACAAGTTCATCTTCCAAATAAAGGAATAAGCAAACAGACAAAAAATAAGCTCACAGAGTACTGTAAATCGGGTTGATCAGGGCAAACGCTGCTACTATTATTTTCCTTACTTGAGCTGGTGTCAGAGTGATTTTCGTTGGTTTGTTTTGCAGTTAGTCTTTGATTTTGTATGTTTGCATATAATTCTGTCAATGGCAGTCTTTCAACAAGTTTGGTTGGATAAGTCACTTCTCGTTTTTGTGGAGTGTTGCCACATTTCTGATAAGTCTATTTTTAATAGAATTTCTTGCAAACATTTTCTGTCAGAAAAAATAAAAGTGCGCTCAAAAAAATTTTCTTAAGACATTCAACCCTAAACAAACCTGTAGCTCAAAGGAAGATACACGCTTCAATGCACAATTCAAGTGCGTAGTGACTTTGTCACCATTTTGTTTTATTGACTCTTGGAATTTGTGCAACCAGTTTTGATGTGAAGATAAGTCATTACTATGTCCGTTGAGATCTTTGTTTGCTAAACACAATTTGTTTCCTAATATTTCCTGAGCTGATACAAGAGATGTGCAATTGTTTGCATGATCATCGGCAAACCTCGTGACTTCGTCGATTTCTGTCAAAAAAATCACAACGCAAGTTTTTTGGTGCAAACACAGACCCTTTTGGACACACCAGTATTCAGGTTGGTTAATGCACTCTGCAGGGATTTTCCAATTTCATTTGATTGCACATTCTCACATTCTATCCACTCTGACATGCAACTTGGTATTCCGATCTTAATCAGCGCACTCTGATCTCTCTCAGCTGCTTGCAGAACTTCCATAAGCTTTGTCCGACTTTGGTCACGTGTTCTACGCATTCATTCCAGTCTTTATCAAGTTTTTCTTTTATTCCCATTGACATTTGGGTCAGTTCATTGCCATGTTCGCTTATTACTTTTTTTTTAAACGAATAGTTTAGTTTAGTCATATAATGGGTATGCCTCCAAAATTTTTTTCACAAAAATTGAAAGTTTTTTTAACAGTTTTCTAAATATTTAGTATTTTCCTTGAATTGACTGGCATCTGCTTTCCACGTGTTATCAAGAAGTTCACCAATCATTTGCAAAAGTTGCTGCTGCTTTTTGTTGGTATTGTTGTGGTAGTTTTCTTTCCATTCGTTGATATATTCAATTTGAAGCCTTTTTTGGGCGTGGACTTGTTCTTGTACTGCATCCATTCCAGCATTTAAGTTCTTTGCTATTTGCTTGCACAAGTTGTCATGACTCTCCGAGCAGTCGTGCATTGTGTTTGAAAAGGTGGCAAGCTATTGATATTTCAATCTTGTTTTTTTTTAACAATTGAATAGAAAAAAAGACTTTATTACAATTGAATAGAAAAAAAGACTTTATTTATATACTTGTGTTTGAATTTCTGTCATTTGCTGAGAGATCTTGCTAAATAATTGTGGCATAATTTTCAATTTCATTTTCTCCGAGTTTTCCAAATGTTGGAACTTGATCTTTCCAATCAACTTTTCTACGCTGCCCAAGTTCTTCAAGTGGTAATTTTGCATCCATTCGTCGGTAGTACCCGACAATTTTTTTAGGGGTGTCATTACGTTTTTGTCACAAATGATAGCCATAGAATCAGTTGCATCTTTCAAGGCCTTTTCCACACACAAAAAGAGGTACTTATGTTACAAATGGTTGAAAGATAACTGAGCGGCATATATACATTTTAAAAAATATCAAACTTGACATTGGGTTTGCAACTTATCAATGGATGCCGACATATCCTTAATGTAGTCATTTTGCACTGAATTAAACTCATCCAGTTGTTGTTTGGTTTGATTCCAGAAAATTGCCAGCTGATTTTTTCCTCCGCTCAATTGTTCAACGTTTTGATTTTCCAACTGCTTTTGTTGATCTGTGTTGGAAACAGCATGCAAATAAGCAGAAAGAAGATAGAAAAGTAAAAAGAAAAAGGTGCAATAACCCATTTTTTCCAACAACAATGCCCGATCATGTAAAGTGCTTTCCAATACTTTCTTCAAATCTTCTGCTTGACTTCTCAACTCTTTTTCTGTATTTTCATACGCCCCAATTACCAACTTGTGACATTCCAGCTCTTCTCTTACCTCGTTTAGTGTTTTGGTCAGTTCTTGTAATTCCGTCTGTGCTCGTCAAACAACAAAGAACAGTTAAAAAAGTTTTGTGTTGTTTGTATTTGCACGTCTTTGATATTTTCCTAAGCAAAACTTGGAGTTGACTTTTAGCTATTTGCAATTGACCAAGTTCAGATGTTTGCTTTTGGAATAGCGACGTAATTCGGAGTACTTCTTTTTTTTCATGGTCAATCATTGTGGTCAATTTGTCAATCTCTATTTTTTGTGTATTGATCGTCAGCTCCATGCTTTGGAATTGGTCTGCAGGTAAAATTATGCCTTTTTCATTTCGCAGTGCTTCAATTTGTTTTTTGTAATTGTTGACAGTGATTTGCAGCTCTTTCACATAAGATTTTTGTGTCATCGACGCATTTATTTCAGGTTTGTTTTGAATATTTTTTGCACGTAAAGCATAATCCAATGTCGACAAGCTTTCATCCAGGGAGCTCTCAGGAGATATCGTTGCTATTAACAAACTTTTTTATAATGATGTGTTGTTTCTCTTTTAAGAAAAACACAGAAAACAAAATGTTCGACAAAACGTTTTATTTCTCCCTCCCAAACTTTCTTGTAGCAACCGAGTTAATTTGGATTCACTTTGTTTCAATATAAAACACGTATACACTTATTCTAAATTTGAGTGTAAATATCGATCAAAAAAAGCATATGTTTTTTCGCTGTTTTATGATTTTTTACCGGTATGGAACATGTTTTTGACGATCAACCAAAGCTGAAATGACTCTTCCCAAAGTCAACAAACTTGTGTTGATATGGCCAGCTTCAATTGCTCTTTGGTCGATGGCTCCGCTTCTGCCAACAGACTCCGAACCTGCCAAATCTACTAAATTTAATGTTCCCGTTTTGACCAAATCTTCTGTTTCTAAAGTTTCTCTGGTTCGAATTACAACCGTAAAAATGCAATGACTTCGCGAAGATCGCTCATTCAAATAGGTGGATGCCACACATCTCCGTTGAGAGCTGTATTTTAGTTTTTTGTTATGCATTTGACAAAAATATAATTACGTATATGCATAATCATACCTTTTTGATAAAATATTGTAAATGTCTTGTGGAGATTTGACGATAATTTCTTCCAGACCTCGTACGTATAGACCACATGTATTCTTTCTAGAAGAATTTTTCGTTGAGTCATTTTTTAATAAAATCAATTTTTTTGCACTTTCTTCTGTTGACAGTAAGTCTCGCAATTCTTCATTGTAAATTTCCAAATGGCTCACAGAAACACTGGATTCCATTTTCTTAGCTCTTAAACTCTCAAATATCAATTCAATTGCTCTCGGAATTATTCCATCATTTTCATTGCCATGTATGGGACAGCTACCATTCTCTGTCTGTGATTATTGACGGATTTGTCTCTTGCATGTTGTTCTTTTCAAAAGAGTATTAAGGAGAGAGAAATGTATTTGCAATGTATTATGCAAAAAAATAAAAGCCAAACTACAAAAAATCGGTCTCCCTCCATTGTATACGTTTTACCACTTCCGGTTTGCCCATATGCAAACACAGTGCAATTATAACCACTCAAAACATCACAAATGATAGGCTTGATTGCTGATTCAAACAACGTCTCTTGTTTTGTATCGATGTCAAAGACCATATCAAAACTATATAATCGATGACTCTCTCGGCCACGCATCTTTGGCACAATTATTCCGATCTGGCTCTTACGACTGTTGCACACAATTTCACTCAGTGCTTTTTCGTTCTTCAATAAAGGTCTATTTCCGTTCCGTTGTATTTGTACTCTCTTTTACACTGACCGTAATTTTTTATAAATCGTAAACGCAAGAGCAAAGTCTCACACTTTACACACCGACAACGGACAGCAACCTTAATGTTACAAGTCTTGGAAGTGCGCAATTTTATTTTACCTTTTGATTTACTGGGAGAAGAGGAATCGGAATTGTCATCAATAGTTTGCTCATTTTCCAGTAGATTCGAGCACTCCATACTTACAAAGAATTTTTCAATTTTTTAACTCCGTGTAACTGTTCTCCTTCTATCAGTGTTTATTTTACAAAAAACTAATACGGATTTAGGCAATTTTGGCGTACACAAAAGGATTACTGTTGGATTTATCTCTCAAAAATATGCAAGTTTTTATTGTGTCTGAATACGTCACTTTGGAGGTGAAATTTTCTAAAATGTAAAAAGAGTCTTAGTGATTATCCAAATTCCACAAAGAAACAGTGATTTTGTCTTCAAACAAATGGATATAATGCAAACAAGATACAGAAGAACCTAAAATTGATAAATGAAATATTAAGGAGAAAGGAGTTTGCCTTTCTTTTCGATTGTATAGTGAAAACGGCGGAGGAATTAACTTGGTCTAATTTAATGAAGCGTTGTTCAAATATTATCACTTTCTTGTTTTAGTTTTCCGCACGCAAAGTCTTTCAAATTTTCCTCAAATCTTGAATGTTGATTTTTTCAATTTCTTGGAAGAAAGTGATAATTTGCTCTCTTTTATTAATACTGCTACATTCACTTGGATGTACATGCTTTATTATTGAACAAAGTCATATCTCTTATACATCGTTTTTATTCTAAGTTTCTTGTGGAAGTAAGTTTTTCAAAGTTGTCGTAAATCGTCAACGCATTACTTTAAAAAAACTAAACCATAGATTTGTTTGCGTCATGAACAAGAGAAAAACAACACAAAGTATTTCCAATCGAGGAATCTTTTAGCTTTGGGAAACATTGAAATCACAAATTATTTCCAGTTTCCATTTGAAAAGCACAGCAAATGTACAAATGTATTGGCGAACAATTCAAAAAATTTTTTTTCTAAGGTGCTCTTGGAGCTAATTCTATTTTTCATCATCTTCCTTTTTTTTTGATGCATTGCATCTTATATTATTCTTTTTGGAATTGCCAAATGGAAGCAAAGAAAAAAATCACTGGCTTATCAAGAAGTGCAAGTACAAAAATGCGTCAGTGCCATAGCCATGCATACTGACTACTCCCAAATGGCCACCAAAATATTGGGCATGTAGCCGCGACAAAGGCAGTCCATAGCCCAACCCAGCCATGGGAGTGGCTTTTGTTTTGGCATCTTTAGGAGGTACTGTAGAATAGGAATATAACCATATTTTATCCAAGTTATCTTTTGGAATTCCTCCCCCTTGATCACAAAGTTTGATTGTGACTTCGTTGGATGCACTACTACCAACAATGATCGCCTCAATGGGCGGTAACTTACTTTCATCAAGATCCTTGTGGTGTTCGCACGTTGCGCGCATTGAATTTTTTAATAACTCCAGCAATATGTAATGAAGATGCGTAGGGATATATGTAAAACGAATATGCTGCTCATCAATAATATTGACCTCGGGGACCTTTTTATTACAAAAAAAATAATTTGATTTTTTAAAAACAAAAAATAAAAAAAGAAAAATTGACTTTTCCAAAATTTTCATGACACATTCTCGAAGCATCATCGACAGCCCATTGCAATACTTCTTTTGGTGAACAGTTGTGATCAATGATTCCCAAAGCTCCACTTTTGCCACTTTTGATTGCCTTTGGTTTGCCATCGCTGTCGTAATACTGGGCATACAATGCACATAATTGACCCGTCAACAAGCGCGTGCCAATTCTCGATGCGTGAAAGCGATCCAAAAAACCATTCAAGAACTTACATGTACGCACTTGCGATGCTTGCGAAGGGTGATGAATGGTGCACTCGGTGATCCCCGCGGCTAACCACTCCGTCGCATTTGCTAATGTCTTGAAGTGGGACTCGACACCTTTCACAAAGGTGGCCAGTGATACATTATCTATGGGCTCTGGTAGGCTACGTATTAAATGAAATCCGAGTTGATACATGTTTCGAAGTTTTAATATGCTGTTTTGTTTGTTGATCACAAATGAAAACTCGTGTGATTGGCATTTGCACTTCCATTCTTATTTTTGTGTATGCGTATGCCTTTTTTTAGGCATAGTCAAAGGTAATGTGAAACCAAACCTGGGCATATCAGACAGGTTATAAGGAAGGCTTTCCAATTCGACAACGCGATGGGAAATACGTACTGGCAACTCTCTTTTGATAAATGAAGCAAATTCCATGAAACGCTCCGGTGAACTGAATTCCACAATTTCTTTCAATGTCAATTGTGTAGCTTTGTTTTCGGCATGGTTGCGAATTACATTATCGGGTTTGGCGTTCATACTATGAGGTACACTTGTACTATACCACAGCATCTGATTATGAAATCCAGGACAGTTTTTCATCACAAGTGCTCTTTTGGCTATGTTTGTTCTTAATAGCCCAACTCTGTCCACACGTTTCCATCCATATTGCTGACGACGGGCAGAACGCTGCAAAAACCTTTTGGAGAGACATTGTAGGCGGATAAAATTTAGAGACTTTTGTTTCCACATCGCAATCAAAAAAGACTTATTTTTATTCGATAATTAGGAATTTTTTCGTAAAAAAATTTTTTGAGCGCGAGCCTGAACCGTCTTGCATTTTATTTTTATTAAATGGAGCTTTCAATTTAAATTAAATAAAGTTAAGTGTTCTTTTTTTATATAAAGTCAATTTTTCATTCGATTCGAGATTCTATATACAAGTTCACTACAGATCTAAAAGCAGTTTCCAGACAGCATTTTGTAAAAATATTTTAGATAGTTTTTCAAATTGATACGCAACAAACCCTTAAATATCCCACATCTTCAGTGAACCTAAGCGAAGACGTTTGGTTTTTTTTACGTCTCCAGGCGACACGTTCGTTGAACAATTTTCGAGCTTTTGATAGAGAAATCGAGCAATTCAAATCAACAAATGTTTGATCTGAACGATCATATCCATCGTGATTTCCAAAAAGGTTTGGACTGTGATCAACTTCGTCGCTTACGCCAAGATGATCGGCTGTGCCTTCGCAAAGAAGTTACGAGAACAATATATTTGTTCCCTCAGTGGTCCATTTGAATTCGGACATGATAGTAAAAACAAGTGCAAAAATTGTCTTATTTTTTTGGGGTGGGGACAACTGGATTGTAATAATAGCAACGACAAGGGGAACTAATGAAACGCCGACGTGCAATGCAAGCAACTGCGAACGGGAACGATAAAACCAACAAAAAAGGAGAAACAAGCAGTTCAGGGAAAGAGATAAGCTGGAATCATTTAAATGACTACACTGAAGATGTGAAGAGTAATGACGAAGTGCGTGTCAGTGAAGGTTTATATGCATTGAGATATTTAGTGTCCAGTGAAGAGACCCCGCGTAATGAAGATATAATCAAACGAGGTTTGGTGCCAGTATTTATCAAATACGCTCAACAATACAAATCACCTTCGAAACAACTGAACGCTGTTTGGTGTGTTTGTTTGTTTGTGTTTTGGCACGATTGCAATGTTTGCACTCTGTGCAAAAACACTCTCTCTTCGGAGTAGTGATCAAAATCCGTTCCAGAAAAGTACACAACGCGGAGGGTATTTGTTTGCATTGTCGAAACAGGTGCTTGTCCAACATTGCAGCAGGGACAAGTAACGAGACTACAGAAGTAGTGGAAAGTGGGGGATTGGATGTGATGATGGAACTGATAAAACCATCGAATGATAGGTTAACAATGAATTGGTGGAGCAAGCATTTTGGTGTTTGGGTAATATCTGTGGCGATCGTTTTGATTATACGTATTTGCTGTTAATTGAAAAAAGTTTCTTGCAAGAGACATTTGATAAAATGTATAAAAAGTACACGTTTGCAGCCATGCAACAATGTTGTAGAGTTGTCAATAATGTATTTCGCATGTGTGCTTCCTGTGAACACGTTTCCGGTTTGGAAAAACAGACATCCCTTGATGAGGAATGCAACGACGATCAATCGTCCTCTCGAGATTTACAACAAGACACGAAAATGCAGCATTTATGCCAATGTCGAAAACAAATTATCACTTTCCTACCGAATATTTTGCAAACCTTCAAACTTTTATGGAATGCCTATTGCGAGACCAATGCTCCCTTAGTTGACAACAGAGAGGACTCTTTGTCTTGTTTGGACTCTCATTCGCTGTACGTACAACACACAACAAACAGAGCCCAAGAGACCGTGTAAGCGTAGAGGGTTGTATACGTGAATTGCTGTGGGCCTTTTCCTTTGTCTCGGACGATTTCGACGACGCAAATAAAGAATGGGAATGCACCTCAGCGATATGTGATTCTAGAGCCTGTTCAATTTTTGGTCGATGATAAGGGATGAAGAGGTCCCTACTGACATTGTGAAAAGTGCATTGCGAGTGATTGGACAAATGATTACTTCGAGCAATGATTGCGTGACAAGTCATCTTATCAAAGCTGGTTTCTATGATGTCGTTCCTAAATTGTTGACCAATTCGTCGAAAGCATTTCGTAAGGAAGCTGTATGGTTTGTATTTGTTTCCACTCTTTTTTATACCGCTAATCCAATCCTCTGCCCTTTACATGCTTTCACATGCAATATAGGATGTTGTCGAATATCGCCGGTGGCTCTGTGGATGATATCGAATCTTTGCTCTCTAAAGAGGATATCATGAAACAGGTTGTGAAAATGTCAACTCATGATTCTCTTACGATTCGAAAGGAGGCAACGTGGGTTGTGTGCAATTGTCTTCAAGGTGGCACTCTTCAACATATTGAAAAGCTAATTTTTCAATATAATGTGTTGCAACCAATTGGCTCGTTCTTGCAACAGTTTTTGACAACTGCACAAGCCATTGATAGCAGACAACTGACCACTCCCAATACTCAAAATAATATGTCCCTACATTCCTCTTTGGTCGATGCCAAAACGCTGGAAATTGTAGTAAGTACATTGGACATGGTACTTCGCCGTTTTATCAGTAATAAATCCCAATTGGAATTAGTTATCGATCGGTGTGCAGAAGTAGATATCTCCAACAAATTGGAAGAAATTTTGTATTTGGAATGTGTTGATATCAAATATCAAGGAGAAATCGGATTTTTGTTAGAAACATTTTGGCCAAATCGCGAATCATTGCATGACTGAAATGCTACTTATAAGATTTTCAGCACTTCCAATAAATGTTGTTTGTGTTTTTGAAGTACAAAATCACGAGTAAAACGGACAGTTTTGTTTCAGAAATTGTATTTAATGTTTTTTTTTAAATTTTGCCTGTTGCTCATATAATTTTTTTAATAGTCCAATACTACTTCAATAACCATCGTAATTAGAAACATTGCCGAAGTATTTTTTAATTGTAAATTTGTGAACTCAACTTACAGTGTATTCTTAACAACAATCAAAACTAATACACTTTTGGCTACAAATACGATAAATTAAGCTTTCATTAAAAATTTTTTGTGATATATGTGATTATTTTTGGGGAACTCAATATATGTCATTTCAAAATTGAGTACATTACATTAGATTGCAGAAAAAACTGCAATACCTAAATGGCATTATACAGTAGGTTGCAAAGAAAACTGAACGCCTAAAAC
>ASPP01017911.1:0-17583 GCA_000512085.1 Reticulomyxa filosa
GCAAGAAATCACCGATATTGTCATTGGTCCAATGCAATAGGATTAATAGATTGCATCCAATTGTCAATTTTCTTTTCAATCTCAATCTAAATTGCTCTCAGATTCCAAGTCTCAATCTTTTGTCGTTCAATTCATGGTGAAGATCACGCTGTTTTGATATTGAACGTGATTGTGATATTATCTGATTGCACATCCAATTCAACCAATTTCTAACAATATGTACATAATGTGATATCGATGCTTGATGTTGCATTTTCATGAATGTGTAATCAAATGGTAATGCGTTGATAATATGCAGTCCATTGGATACAATAAAATCTAGAATACTTTCACCCACATCGTCAGTATTTTGATCCAACCATGCATTTCAATCTCCTCCAATGATAATATATTCTGTTATTTTCTGAGCAAATTGTAATTCTTGCTCGAATGCTTGTATATTAAATTGATTACACTGCAAGTTTCGATAGAAGCTGCAGAATAACAATGGCCTTTTTTGATCAGAGCATGATAGTTCCACCCAACACGATTCATAACCAAATATCAGGGATAGTAGTGAATGATCGTGAAATTTAGTGTAAATCTCTTCGACATAATTAATCAAATAACTTAAAACCTTTTTGATGAATGAGTGTTTACATTTTTTTTTGTTTTAGTTTTCTTTAATTTGTTGAAATAAGTTTTTAGAAAGATAAAATATTGTCAGTTGAATGAACAAAAAAAAATAATTTGCACAAGCACCTTACTTAGATCTTTCAACAATTCCCACGTTGGTACAATGCATGTTCAATTTTGTAAGTCTTTATTTAGATGCACTAAGTCTTTAGCTTCGATTGTAGATAATAATCTGGCGCTTGTAGTGTATTTGTAATCTTTGGAAACATATTCTTTCCAATGATGAGTATTTTCACAACATTGTTCAATCAGTGATCGTAAATTGTCTTAAAATGTTAATCTATCCAGCTGTATTACTGTCTTTGTACCCAAAACTTATTTTCGTATGTTCATTTCTAATCGACGTTTTGATATTATTGTTCTTTTGTTTCCACTTTTTTATATTATTATTTAAATAGTTGCGTGGATGAAGCCAAATCTCAACTTCTTATATTGTTTCACTTGATTGGCTTGATAAACAGATTTATAATATATTTAGATTACGTATTGAGACTTCTTTAAACAATAAGTTTTCTAATCATTCTTCAATTCTGATTTTATGTCGTCATGTATTATTCATGACCAATTCATTACATAACAACTCTTTCAGCTTGTATTTGCTATCAGATGAACAATACAATATATTTCAAATAGTTATATCTATACATAATTATTTGTCAAAATTCCAAATATATCTTTTTATTTAATTTCTAAATTTAATACAATCGTCTTATCAGCTTCAAGTAACATATTCCATTCATTTGATCAAATGTGTAATTTATACATATTGTTGCAATTATTTCAATTTGTATTCTAGATCATTGACATCATTTGAATATTAATTTCTAGCTAGTTATATCTATATCAAATGCTTGCTCTAATTATACTATTATATATTTAATCAATAAAATTATAAATTATGCTTTAAGTTTTATTTCGCTGCTATTTTCATTAAATTCAGTTCTAATAAGTGTAACTTACTTACATTTACTTATCCAGTGATCTTGTCCTAACCTAATTTATTTATTTCCAAAAATTTTATATAGTTAATCTGATTAACCAAATTATTGCCAACTTGACAGAAGCTTGTGCAAAATACTATGATACACCTACAGGGGCCCATGGAGCATTTGTTCTCCATTGCTTATCACGTCTTAGATTCTTGGTAATTGTGCCAAATGTTCAGCGAATGGGACATTTTTGGTGTGGGTATGTTGGCAAATGAGTTAGATAAGAACGATGAGGGATTGCGACGGATTGATATTTCAAAGAACACGTCTTCCAAATCAATAAAGCATGTTGTATGTCATGATAACTGCTTGCTGTTTGCAACAAGTGATGATGAGCTGCATTTTTATGGTACGGATAATGGATCTTTTGGCGCACACAGTTTGTCTTCCGATTACTTTAGAGGTAGTAATTTGCCATACGTTGTAAATTATTTTAAAAAGAATAAATTGCAAATTGATAAGATTTATAGTAACTCTCATTGTGGTCATTTATTTGTAAGTATTTGTAATTCCAGTGATTTGTATTGCTTTGGAAATAATTCAAATGGTCAATTGGGATTGGGAAATAACAAGATAGTATCTCATGACAAGACAGTGAAGCAAAAAATTATCGCCCCAATAAAACATAGTTACTTTACTGACATTGGTGAGAAATGTGTCCATATTGCAGTAGGGGGATATTTGACGTTATTTTTAACACAATTAAGTTGAACCTTTGTTTGCGAAACACTATTTCGTTCCAATTACCACTTGTTATTTTGTTGAGTCTTTTGTTTATGCAATTAGGAAATGAAAGCCAAATCTATTTGATATTGTGGTATTGGATTAATGAACTGGACAACAGTTCAAATGATGGCAAGCCACTGGCAAACCGAGTTCCCAATGACTTGTTGCAATTGATATTTACCTTTTCAAAATCGCATAGCGTCTATTTTACTGGCATTGCCCACTGTCTCTCGTTACTCTCGACGGCAACAAGTCAGGATGACCCGGTGTCAGAAAAGCCTTGTTTGATCTCGCAACTGTCCGGAAATAGTAATTGCCAAATCGTCGACGCCGCATGTGGGCATGATTTTGCTGTTTGTCGCAGTTCTGATGATCGTCTGTTTACGTTTGGGGATAATGTGAATGGACAATTGGGCAACGGAGCCGAAGTCCGACAAAACGCAATATTTGAATCCACATATTTCGCCGACAGAAAAATACACATTTCTCAAATCTCTTGCGGACATTTGTTCACTTTAATTGTGGACACAAACAACAATTTTTATGCATATGGATGGAACTTCAGTCACCAGTGTGACCCCACTGACACTCACGCCGTAAGGAATATTGTGCAAGCGCCACACAAAGTGTACAGCCACAAGTATCCCATTGCGTCAATCCATTGTGGACAGTATCATTGTGTGAGCATCGATGTGCTCGGAAATATTATGTCTTGGGGGTCTGATGAGGGCTTCGAATCGTCCCTTATTCCCTCTCTGGCATCTGGAGACACAAGGACCAATTCAGTGTTGGTCATAGAAAATAGTTCGATCCAAAAGATCTTCGCTCAGTATCAACACAAAACAACTAATAAACGCAACTTCAGCAACATCTTCTCTCAGTATCAACACAAAACAATCGATAAATACAACTCCAGCAAACAGATCGTAAGAGTAGCATTGGGGATCCATTGTACATTCTTTTTGGTTCAAAACATCTCACTTACATGATGTTTATTCTTTTAAAGGCTCAAAGAGATGGCTTGTTCAATAATGCTGGCCAATCTTATTCTAAAGCCCTCTGAAAGGTGCAAAAACGATATACGTTGCAAACCTATCACATTTAATGTGATATCTAATGAAATACCGTTTACATCGTTGAGAAAAATCTACAAGATTGCACTTTCGGATATCAGTTGTCAAAATTCCCTTTCGTTTGTGCATATAGTGCCATGAAAATTAAATTGTACAAATTAATTGGACATTGCACATTCAGGAGTGATTATCAATTGTAAAACTTTCATAAATTCATAAGCTTGAAATTATATTTCAACGGACCAATCTTCACAGTTACTTTTTTTGAATTGAAAATAAAGTTTTTGAGGAGTTCAATACAAAAGAAAAAAATTGAGATTCATATATTACATATTCAAAGGTTCAACAATAATAAAGTAACTTTATAAGAAGCATAAACCTTTTCCTCGGACATTTACTTTCTTGTCTACTTTACTTTTTGTTTAATTTGTTTCCTAAAAATTAACCAAGTGACGTGTCCTACTTCACCTTATCTTAGATTTGTTCCAGTTACTGTAAATTGATTTTTAAAATTTCAGTAAAAAAAACAAGAAACGACACGTCCGATTTATTGTTTAGTTAGTTGCAATCGACAGCAAAAAAACCCCCTTAAATGAACTCCTGTCAAGTTTAATCATGAAAAATCAATTTTTTTCAAAAAACTTTTTTCAAATAATATTGATTTTTTATGAATAAACTTATGAGTTTATATGAGTTCTTTTTAGGAAATCTTTTCTTCGCTGTCGATTGTATATATCCAAGAATTTTCTCAAATGTAACTTACAACATCCAAAATAATTTTAGATGAATTTGTGCACCACTTTATTAAACAAAATTAGCAGTATATGATTTTTAAAATGGCTTTTTTAAAGATTTTTACAAGATAGTTGACACAGTTCATAAATGCTTTACAAAAAAGAATGAGTTAGCGACTACAAAAAAATTAACACTGGTTAAGAATGTGAAAACATTTTTTTTTGCAACGTCATTTACTGTCAGACAAAAATAATGATTCTTTTTTTACACCAATTGGAATTGATCCCCTTTGTCCGTTTTACCTTAATTTTAGGGTTAAATAACATGGAGTGTTGTCACGCAAAAATTCACAAACGGCACAAAGAAAACCAGTGAATGACACAAGAAAGCCGATGAGTATTCCAGCCTATTTGAAACAAGTATTATTAATTGTCAAAGTGAATTTTTTTGAGTTGAGTCCCTAAATATACTATTGAAATGGGATATGATACCTGTCCAGAATATCCAAAGCAACAAAACAAGGCCATGATGAGGTGGAAAATTAAACAGCGATACCATCTGTTGCTAATTGCTGGCCATCGTGTCTTGCGAATCAATTGCAAACACGCTAACACGCCAAATACGATTGGTGTCCAATTGTCACAAAACACGTCCAACATAAAAGTGAAAGCTATGAGTAGAGAGTATTGTTTAAATGGACAAACACCCTTTTTGAATTATTTTAATGTACGTTTTCTCACTAAACATTTATTGTAAAAATATTGCAGTTATGATAAAACAAGAAGACATTTGAAAAGAAATGGGACCGTATAATACGTAACGTCCAGAAACATTTTTGGAGGCTTGACCATATCGCCAGTGACTGTTTAAAGAGCTTGAGTAATCTTTTATTCCTGGAATATGCCAAAATAAGGATTTGCCAACGCAGTCGATGTTCGAAGTGCCCGAATTATTGGAACACACTTGTAGGTTCAATCCCTTCAACAAATTGATAATGTGGATAACACCTGCAAAGGGGAATTTATGCCACAGCAAATTTTCTCACATATTATTTTTAATGTTTCAAAAAAAAAGGGAAATTACCGACTATTAACACTCCAATGGCGGACAAACAAGTAAAGACTTGTGCTACCAAAGCAATGCCCGAACCTATTGTGATTTTTCAATTTTATTTTCCAAATTAGCTGAAAAGTCTCATTACTGTTTAAATCTGATCGTACCTTTCTCTATGCCCATTGACGGGTTATTACTTCCTCCACTCGATTGTTTGTCTGGCTGTCGTTTCTGTTGTTGGGCTTCTGGTTTCCGAGCAGACGAAGGTTGAACACTTTGAGGACTAGAATAGTTCTCATGTGGGTTTCCATAAGTCTGATTTGGCTTTGAAGGTCGCGGCTTTGACATAGTAATACAATAGAATGTTTCAGACTACCCTTGGCTGAGCGGAAGAAAAACGTCTGAGAGATAACGAAAGAAAAATTATAAGTTACTAATTTTCATAACAATATTCATTAAATTTGATGTTTAATGATTTTTTCAAAACGTTGGTTATATACACTTTTTGGTTCTTAGTACATTTATTTTTGGAATGTATAATCTCAATAGAAAAATTATAGCAAACTTTTTTTTAAGCTTGTTAACATACAAAAAACAAAAAAAGAAAAAGCAATTTCAGTACAAAAACGACAATTCATGACCAAATTCGGGAATGTCAAGTGTAATACGAATAGTTGCTCTTTAAGCAGTCTTTCAAAAACGAAATTAGTTTAAATAAAAGAAGAATATAAAACAACAACGACAACAACAACGAGAGAATAAAAGAAATTAGAAGAAAAAAACAAGTAAGTTGTTGTAAAAAAAAGGAGTTTCCTAGGTTACGCAGGAACTTCCCTTTACACTGTCAGGGCCCTGCCCTACACTTACGTTTGGAAGATAACTTATTGTTATTGCTAGTTTCTCCGTATTACAGAAAAAATTGCCACAGTTTTTTATTAGGATTATTTGTGAATTTGTACTTGTTATTTCTAGCTACTAAAAAGACATTATAAACCGCTGGATCATTAATTGAAGTAAAGTCAAAAAGGCATATCAGAAGTGAAGAATGCAATGTATCAAATACATTTTCGCACATTGAAATATAGTCAAAGTGCGATTTTTTCATCACTGACAAGCAATAAAAACATATTTAAAGCAAGGATATTAGTCAATTCCAAAAGGAATTCAAATGAATATTCAATCTGCCTAAATAAGTATAAAGTTTGTAGTGCAAGGCCCTAACAGTGTAAAGAGAAGTTCCTGCATAACTCAGAAAATCCCTTTTTTACAACAACTTACTTACCTTTTCTTTCAACTTCTCTTATTTTCAAATTGTTGTTTTATATTCTTCTTTTATAAACTAATTTTGTTTTTGAAAGATTGCTTAAAGAGCAAATATTCGTATTATACTTGATATTTCAGTCTATGCAAGCTAGTCAACTTCATATAAGTTTGTCATTACAAGACTTTCAGGCAAATGCAAAAAAATGTTTAATTTAGTCATGTTGCATAAAGGTCAATTGATGTTATTCTTTGAATTAATATTGTTATTTTACTTCAAATTTAAAAACACTCTTTCAATTATTAAATAACTAGTTGAAAAGGTTATATGCAGTGACAAAGAAAAAAAAAACTCATTTTAACGCAATTCATCGTTAATATCAACTTTTGCAAAAAAAGTTGTATTTTGAATGAGATTGAAGGCAAAATCGTCTCGATACTGCAGCATATAACAGTATCTTAAAAAATTTTGAAGAATCAACTAAAATATTTTTAACTATTTCGTCGTAAGCAAAGTTCGTAGCGATAGCGTATCAAAGACAATGTTTAAATAAAAGAACTACTAAAAAAAAATTTTTTTACTAGTAAATTTTTTTTATATAAGAGTTGAAAATCTAATATATCGTGAAATGTCAGATATCTTTCAACTATTGATATTTTGAAGTTTAATCAAAACTTAAAATATGTTTTTTCGCTTGTTGTTATCACTTGTGTGATGATAAGATCTTCATTTTCACTAAAAAATGTTAGAGAAAGTAAATAGAAAAGATGATATCACATACAAGCTATTTTTGAATACGAAAGTTGTAAAAACTGAAGATTTTCTGTTGTAATCACATTTTGGAAAGCATTGGTATTAAGATTAAGAGAAAGTATCCAAAAGGAGTGCAATTCCTTTTTTGGAATTGAGTAAAATGAACTCTGAAAATCCGCAAGATGTGGAAAGTTTGGTTGAGCTTTACTTGGTATCACGGAATTATACAAGAACATTGAAGTGTTTGCGAAGAGAAGCAGACCCAGAATTCAATAAACTAAAGAATAGTGAGGAAAAGAGTAATGCAGTTATGAACATACAAGAATTGGAATCAGCATTAAACAATCACAGAGAAATGATAGCACATATCTTTGGTCCAAGAAACACATCGAGTGGATTGGGGAACGGTAATATACGAAAAAACGGGCAATGGTATTTGGATTGTTTCAAGTATCTGTACTCGTGGATGAGCGGATGTTTGGACGAGTATCGAGTGGAGCTGACGCCGATGTTGTACCCGTTGTTTGTGCAGATGACATTGGACCTGTTGTTGAGTAGATGTTACATGGAGGCGAATACATTGTATGAGAGATACTACCAGTGTCCAGACGTGTGTAACGAAACAGATGTGACGGACATGAGTACACTGCGTTACTTTATCCAAAAGTTGCTTTCGAACGAAAAGAATGAGAGTCAAGTGCATCAGCGTCTGAAGGATCATTCGCTATTCAAGCGTTTCCGAAACTACAAATGGCAGGTGCGTCTGTCGCACGTGTCGCATAATCTGTTGATCAGTTGGCTGCATCACAACGATTTGTACCTGTTGTTGCAGCTAATCAACGATCACGTGTGTTTCCGCTTCGATAAGACGTATCCGAGCACGTCGGAAGAGCAGTCGACAGAGTCGATGGAGCTGACCAACGCCAAGGTGCAGTGGGGAGCACTGCGCGATATTGACCGCATTGAGACGCAGGCATGTAGAGATCGCAAAGTAGCCAGCGGAGTGACGGGAGGAGTCAGCACGACGATCGTACCGTCCAAACGTCTGCGCGAGGAACTGACCGAATTAAGCGATAATCAGCCCGTGATATCGAAAGAAATGGAAAAGGGATTATATAACGAAGTTCGACATCGCGTGTACGCGAGTGCCGAGAAGCTGCCGAGCATCTGTTCGTACAATGTGCTCAACAGTTTCGATCGCGTGTCGTGCGTGCGCGTGAGTACTGATGGCAGATTCATCGTAGTCGGCACGAGTCATGGTAAGATCGAGGCATTTGATGCCACTGACAGTCATGTCAAGTATCAATTGATCGGACACAAACAATCAGTACACTCGTTGCATTGGAGTAGTGATCGCACATTACTATTGAGTGCCGCCAGTGATTCCACGCTGCGTCTTTGGGATTTCAACTTGGATACTATCAACCTCTCCAACACAAACTCGTCTTCATCTCACGTGCTTCCCATTGCCATGTATCGTGGACACAAAAATGGACTCCCCATTTGGAACGCACGCATGAGTCCTCTATCTTTATACTGTGTCAGCGCCAGCGCTGATCGCACTGCTCGTCTTTGGAGCATCGAACGCACCACGCCACTACGTGTCTTTGCTGGACACTTGTCCGACGTCAACACCGTCGTCTTTCATCCCAATTGCAACTACGTCGCCACTGGCTCCTACGATCGCACTGCTCGTCTCTGGGACATTCAAAATGGAAAGTGCGTCCGCTTATTCACTGGACATCAACACAAAGTCAATGATCTCGCCGTCACTAGCGACGGACGCTGCTTGGTCTCTGCCAGCTCCGACGGACATCTGGCCATTCATGACATTGGCACTGGCAAAACTCTCATTCGCTTCCGTGCTCATCACACCGATGTCACACATGTCACCTTGGCTCATTCGCTGCAGCCTTTGAGTGTGCTCAATAGCAAGAATGAAATTTCCTCTCAGTTTCCTTTAATCATCTCCGCTGGAGTTGATGACACGCACAACACCATTCGATTTTGGGACGTCAACAAGGCCACCGCGACACAAAAAATGATGATCAAAAGTGTTAGTCTCGGCACACAAATGGTTGGACAACTGGAAATGACGCAAAGCAATCTCTTGTTTATGTGTGGGGTACAATAACGTTCTTCTCCCGTTTCACTTGATTTTGCTTCCAATTTTTTTTTTATCTCCCCTGCTCCATTTACTGTTATCTTTCAGAGATACTTTTCATTTCTTAACGTGCATATGTCATTAAACATAGGACACTAATTTGAAGACATAAGTTCTTCTGTAGTTCAATTTTTTTTTTCTTTTTGGAAGACTTTAAAAAAAAAAAAAAACACAACAGACACGAAAAGTCAGTAAAGTTCAGCCAGGTTCCTCCCCAATTTTTTTTTAATTCGGCGTTGTTTCCATTGAGCAAGATTTGCCGTAATAAAGCAGCAATGGATCTAACAATGTTGAAAAAATTTGAAACTAAAACCAACCGTGTGAAAGGTTTGTCCTTCCATCCGCATAGGCCTTGGATCCTCGTGTCACTTCATAATGGAGTAATTCAATTGTACGACTATCGAATGGAGATACTGATTGACGCCTTTGAAGAGCATGAAGGGCCTGTGAGAGGCGTGGATTTTCATAAAACACAGCCATTGTTTGTAAGTGGTGGAGATGACTACAAAGTGAAAGTGTGGAATTACCAGCTGCGTCGATGTTTGTATACTTTGCATGGACATTTGGACTATGTGCGAACGGTCCAATTTCACCCGAGGTGATGTGTTTTTTTTTTTGTTTGTTTGTGATGTTTGCGTGCATGTGTGGACGAAGACCCCTTTCTGTGCATATCTTTGAAGGGGAGGGAGGGGAAGGGTTTTTGTAAAAAAGAATTTGCCTTTGAAATTGTATATGAATTGGAATGGTGTTGAACAGTGAACATCCGTGGATATTGTCCGCCAGTGACGATCAAACAGTTCGCATATGGAATTGGCAAAGTCGCAACTCACTGGTGGTGTTGACCGGACACAATCACTATGTGATGTGCGCGCAATGGCATCCAACGGAGGACCTGATTCTGTCGGCGTCGTTGGATCAGACGATTCGTATTTGGGATATAAGTGGACTGAAGAAGCGTAGCACCAGCGTGTTGGAAGAGTCGAACACGAACAAAGCTAGCCAAGACGTGTTTGGCAACGTCGACGCCGTGGTGAAGTTCGTGTTGGAAGGCCACAGTCGAGGAGTGAACTGGGCATCGTTCCATCCGACAATGAACTTGGTGGTGTCGGGAGCAGACGACCGGGAAATCAAGGTGTGGCGAATGTCCGGGAGTCGCGCGTGGGAAACCACGACGTATCGAGGCCATTTAAACAACGTGTCATGCGTGTTGTTCCATCCCAAGGAAAACGTGATTGTGAGTAACAGCGAGGACAAGACATTGCGAGTGTGGGATATATCACGCAATTACGCGCCATTGTCATTTCGTCGCGATTCCGACCGATACTGGGTGTTGGCGTCCCATCCGAGATTGAATCTGTTGGCGGCAGGACACGACAGCGGTATGCTTATCTTTAAGCTGTCACATGAGAGACCCGCGTTCGACGCGGCAATGGCCAATGACGTGATGTTATTTTACTACGACGGTTATGTGCGAATTTATCAACAACACAAGGACCAAACGTCGTCGTTGTTCCAAGTCAAAGCATTGACCACGAGCAGCGTGTCCAACAAACGTCCGAAGAAGCCCAGGAAGCTGTGGAACAATCCCTATGCCTCGGCCACCAATTACAATATATTGCTGTGGTTCGATGGCGAGGAAAGCGAATATGAATTGTATTGCGTTGACAAAAAAGGGACTGTCGATATTTGCGGAAATCGCACATCGGGCAATTCTGTCACGTTTGTCACACGAAATCGATTTGCGGTGTTGACACAAACCGGAGAAATACTTTTGAAGAACATGGAAAATCAAGTAAAAAAAAAATGAAAATTCCCGACAAAAATATCAACTGTCTGTTCTTGGGCGGCCCCGGACGCATTCTTGCACGATCCTCCGAATGGATGACCCTTTTTGACGTTGCATCACGCAAAGTAATCAACGAATTGCAAATCCAATCGCGCTTCCCCGTCAAATGTGTTCACTGGTCTCACGACTTTGACACGTGCGCCCTTTTAAGTCGCTTCAGCGTTATGCTCTGTGATAGCGATATGAACGAAGTGTGTACCATTTACGAAAACGCAAAAGTCAAAAGTGGACAATGGACCAAGGATCATGTCTTCATTTACACCACCGTCACTCACATGAAATACGCTCTTCCAAGTGGGGATCACGGCATTATCAAAACCTTGGACGAGGTATTGTATGTGGCCATGATCAAAGACGACACCGTCATATGCATGAATCGTGATAACCAAACCACCAAAATCATCGTCGATAATACCGAGTACATTTTCAAAAAGGCTTTGAGCGAAAGACAATACGGCGTGGTCCAATCCCTTATCGAAAGCGGAAAGCTGCGAGGCGAGTCGATCATCAGCTATTTGCAAAAAAAAGGATTCCCCGAAGTCGCCATGCGCTTTGTCAAAGACACAAATACGAGATTTGAATTGGCCTTGGAATGCGGAAACATTGATGATGCCTTTGAATGTGCTCTTCAAATCAATACCGAACAATGTTGGCAGCGTTTTGGAAACTCGGCCTTGATGCAAGGAAATTATCAATTTGTCACCGAAGCCTATAAAAAAACGCGCAATTTTGAAAAGCTCATGTACTTGTTTTTGTTGACAGGAGACTTTCCAATGATGGACAAACTAGCCGACATTGCCAAACAAAAAGATGACAAAACGATGCGATATCATATTAGTCTGTTCAATGGCAATGTTAAAGATCGCATTTCTGCTCTCGTTGACAGTGGACAATATGGCCTCGCCTATCTCACCGCTGTGTCCAACGGACTCGAAGACGTGGCCGCCCAAATGAAGGACAAGTTGGGAGATAAAAACATCATCCTTCCAAATATGCCCAAAGAGGGATTGCGAACGCCTCCTCAACCAGTCTTTGGCCCGTTCACCGATCAGGCCAAGTACGACTGGCCGAGAACCGAAATCACAAAAGGCTTTTTTGACAAGGCCGATATATCTGCGCAAATGCAAGAGGAGGCTTTGAAAAAGGCCAAAGAAAAGGAAAAAAAGGCGGCAGTCAATTTGCTCGATTCGGACGAGGAGGAACAAAGTCCAAACAAAGATGACTTGGACTTTGGATTCACGGACAAAAAGTCCAAAGAAAAAAAGACAGGCAAAGACAAGAACGAGGAGGAGCAAGAAGACGATTTGATGAAAAGTGGTTGGCCCAGTGAAGATGATATTGTGGTCAGTGAAGATGAAAACGATAAAAAAAAAGATGACAATTTATTGGACGAAAAGAAAAAAAAGACGATTTAACGACAAAGGGTGCCAACAAGACAAAGTATTTTATGATGCCTCGCTCTGGACCTTTGCTGTCACAACAGTGGTTAGAATCGGCCACGTCTCCTGCTGATATGATATGTGCGGGGTCATTTGAATTGGCACAAGAGGCTTTGTACAGACAATTTGCTATTGTCAACTTTGCTCCGCTTAAACCCTATTTCTTACAAATGTATATGACTGCATGTGCGAGATGCCCTTATTCTCCAACGCCGGCGATGTCACTATTGGACTGCGACGCAATCCCAAAAATAACAAAGTCCTGCCTTTGGTTAGCTTATCATTGGCTCAATGTCGAGAACTGATCAAAGAGGGACACAACAACGTAACCAAAACCCAATTCGATCCTGCCATTGACATATTCCGCAAAGTGTTGCATATCATTCCTCTCTTAATCCTTTCCTCCAATGAAGAGCTACGTGAGGCACGTCAACTCGTTACTGTGTGTCGAGAGTACATCAACGCGTTGCGAGTGCGAGTGGAAGCCGATAAACTCACTGACGAAGTTCGGAAGTTTGAAATGTATTGCTATTTCACACATTTCGATTTGCAGCCCGCCCACGTGTTCAGTGGCCTGTATGCTGCCATCAGACTTGGATACGCCACTCAAAACTATGATACCACCGCGGTGCTGTGTCGCAGACTTTTGGAATTGGTCGTTTTGAAAAAAGTTCGGTCCGAGTCATCGCAAAGACATGTCGAACAGGTGGAAAAAGTGCTCAAAAAATGCGAAGCCAAAGGTGGAGACAAAGACAAAGAGACTTTGCTGTACAAACCTCACGACTTTACTAACCTCTGTGCTATGTCCTTAAAGCCTATTCCAAAAGCTCAAGCCGATCGCTGCATCAAATCTCCTTATTGTGGAAGTCTATTCTTGGCCACATACGATGGCCAAGTGTCCCCGGTATGCCAATTGGTTAGAATTGGAGCATCTGCTCAAGGATTAACTGTTTATGTCACATGAAGTTCTTTTGCAGGAGAGTTTTTTTATGGCTTAAAAAAACTAATTTAAACCTTCACTGCTGCTCTCCCTTTTAAACATATTGAACCAAAGCATCAATTTATTTGGGAATAAAGGGTAGGAGGGGAGGGAGGAAAAAAAAAAAAAAAGAACCATTCACAGTTTGGTTGAATAATTATCCAAAACAAAAAATTATGCTTTTCGAACTTTTAATGTGATTTTAACCTTTTCGTCAAATGATTGCAAAAAAAAAAAATGTTGGCTAATCTCTAAAAAGGAAATTTCTAATCCCTGGTTTCGTCCTGAAAATTACCCCTTCTGAAGGAGAAAAGGACAAAAAAAACTTTGTCTCAAAATTTGATCGCATTCTAATTTTTCCTAAATTTTAATCTTATTGACAACAAAGGTAAAATGTCTACACCAAGTAAACGAAGACTTGTGCGAGACTTCCGTCGTTTAGAGACAGATCCCCCACATGGGATAACAGCAGCCCCACTACAAGACGACATTATGCAATGGGAAGCAATTATCTTTGGTCCTGATGATAGCGCGTGGGAAGGTGGAACGTTCAAACTGACGCTTTCGTTTACTCAAGACTACCCAAACAAGGCTCCAACCGTGAAATTTGTGACGAAGATGTTTCATCCAAACATTTATGCTGATGGTAGCATATGTTTAGATATTTTGCAGCACAACTGGTCACCTATTTATGACATAGCAGCAATTCTCACGTCCATTCAATCGTTGTTAACTGATCCTAATCCCAATTCTCCAGCGAATGTGGAAGCTGCCAAGCTGTATCAAGAAAATCGTAGAGAATACGAACGTCGAGTACAACAAGTAGTTGAGGAATCATGGGACCATGACAATGACTCGGACAAAGAAACCGACGATGATGCCTCGGACAGTGGCGAAAACGAAAGCAAAACAAGCGAGAAAAAAGACAAGACAAAAGAACAAGAAAAAGATAAAGATAAAGAGAAGGAAAAAGAAAAGGAAGAAAAAGAGAAGGAAAAGGCTAAGGAGGATCAAAACCAGCAAAGCGAGACCATGCAATCTAGTGTTTCAAAAGATTGACAAAGTGCTAACGAATACACCACAGTTTAACAAACAAGAAAACGCTGTTTGGCTATGGTAGAAAAAATGTGTTTGAGTCTTTGAAATAATTGAAGCAAAATTTCTTTTTGATTTCTCGTCATAAACGTACTTCCAAACATTTTTTTGCAAGGCAGACGAAGGTCACTTAAAAGAATTAGAGTAATGTCGTTTATATTTTTTTCCACTCCAACTGCTATCCAAAATTTTTATCCTTTTCACAATTTCGGAAATAAATAGTAATGTAGTCTTGTGGAAATTTTATTTAAAATTTCTGCTCAATTAATCGCATAAAAAGATTACTCTTAAATTAGACTTATAAACATTTGCAATTTATTCATTGAAAAAGCATTTCACCTGAACAAGGCCTACTTATTCTAAACTATTTCGTGTATGTACGTCGGGAACAACTTGCTTGCACAACTGAAGCTACGCCTTTTTAGAAAAAGGTTTTAAGTTAAAAAAAAGTTTAACCAACAAAGATGTTGCAGGTATTCAGTGCTTTGATCTGTTTTTTGGTGTGCTGCAGCGCTCGTTTGAGTCATTTTGCTTTGGTATATAACGGGCAATGTGTTCAAAGCAGGTAAGTGAAGAAAAAAGGGTGCTCAAACGTGTCGACATTCGCAACGAAAAAAAACAGCCCCACTCAAGCTCAATGCCAAGGAAAAGCAAACAGCCAAACGATCGCAGCGTATATTGACCCAACGGAAGGTGTTCAATTTCAAGACACTCAACAAGAAGAAGGACCTTCGTCTTCATTGACAATTTCAATCATCGATAACGACAAAGGTAAGTGAGAACGTATACTTTTTTCTTGAGAAAAAAATGAATTTCAATATAAAATTGTTTTAAAACAAGGCTTCGAAGCATTTGGTGACTTAACATTTGGTTATGATCCTAATACTCAAACCCAAACTTTGTTAACTTTTACGTACAACCAAAACGACGTTGTATCGATCGTAGATCAAAATAACGATCGCTTTATTGATGCCGGATTTGTTAATATCACTGGTTTGTATTTTGTTGTTTTGTTATACGCCATTTCAATTCGCAAAAAATACACTTTGTAAATTGATGTTCTCAAGGCGGCACTGGTGCATATGCGATGGCTCACGGTTTGATCAGCATGAACGCTCAAGGTTCATACAATTCCCAAAGTGGTGTGTCTGATTGGTATGTGTTCCTGGAGGCCGCAATTGGAATCCCCCAATAAGTAATTATGTCATAAGTTTTTGTTTTTTAGGTTTCTTTTTGTTATTATCATTTTTAGTATCCGTGGAGTGAAAAAGTTATCTTTCAGTTGTGGCATTAATCCACAGAGTTAATACTTTGCAAGCAAAATTGTTTGTAAAATTCATTTAAACTTATAGTGGGACAACATCACTCACAAGACTAGCCTATGTTGTTGTCACTTAACATAGAGGGTTTGTTGATTTAATAAACACACTTGGCAAGCCTATTGATTCATCAAAATACGCATTTTTTGAAGAGTAAAAACTTTAAAAAAACACTTATGGAATTGTGGAGATAAAATTCTATGTACGTACTAGTGAAACAAAACTCTTTGTGAGAACGTCAAACCGTATTTTTGGGCAATGTATTTGTGAAAGACTTGGAAAGTGCAAAGTTATTGGTGACAAACATTTTTGCTAAGAGATCAGATTCCAAAGTTATATATGGCACTTCATTCAAGTTAATTTTGAAACGTGTTTAGCATTATTCAAACTAGTGAGACTTTGCTGTTCGTCTTTGTATTGAACTGTTGCGTTAGCTTCTTTTGATTTAATGCGCCACAGCAAATCAAAGATAGATATATACTTATCATAAGTCATTTGCTGGTTTAAGGCAATAATAATTTTTTGTACATCGTTTGGAGAGAAGCAACATCGGCTTTATGAAAAATAGTGAAGGACTGTGATCATAAGTGTAAACTTGGAAAGTGACAAATTAGTTCGGAATTCATTTAAATCAACATTTAATTCAATGTTGAATCTCAAGGGCGAAGTCATCGCTGATGTAACTTCAGAATTAACTTGTTCAAATTGTTTGCATATGCTTTTGTATTGCAATTAATTGTGGCAAATTAAGTGAATCTTCATTATTCAACGAATAAACTTACTTACAGTCAAATAATAAGTGAGCCCCAACAACGCATTATAATATGCATGCTTACATGTTTGGTAACTATTAAATTTAAAGCATAATTTTAGTTCTTTAGTTAGCTGCTAAACTTCCAAAATTATATATATAATGAGCTAGTGCATCATTGTCACAGTTGCCAACTAGTTTTCTTAATCTGTCTTTACTTTATGAATATCGATTTTCGATTGTATGATTGCATCGAGTAAAGTTGTTTACCAAGTCATCTTTCACAATATCAAAAAATTAAGCGTGGAAAATGACTGCAAAGATCTACTTTTAACATTATCAATAAACTTGTTACAAGTTAACTTATTTTTCTTTTTATTTGTACGTATTAAGACTTTTAAAAATTCTTTTATTAAAAAGAAATACATTCTTGGATTCTCTAAGACGCATTGATAAAAAGAACCTTTTTGTTACTGAAACTCTTCATTTGCACTTTCACTAAAAGTCAAGTCCCTTCACGTCTTGACCATAATCAGCAATCTGGAAATAGAAAAATATAGTTTTGCAATGAAAATTTCTCTAAAGAAGAAACTGACATTTCACAAGTTGAATGTAGCCGAAGTAAACCGAGTGCACAAACACTCCGAACAAATTCAGAACGCGTTGAATATTAATGAATACTATTCAAAAAACTATTCAACATATTCTTAAGCAAAAATTCTTTG
>ASPP01017940.1:0-13240 GCA_000512085.1 Reticulomyxa filosa
TACTTTTTCTTTTGATTTGTTTTGTTCATCATCCAAATTACTCAGGACGTTCAGTGGACATACAAGCACTGTGTGGAGTATTGATTACTCCACATTTGATGGTGATCAATATCTTTGCTCTGGATCAAATGATAACACAGTTCGTGTATGGGATGCAGAAACAGCCAAACAAATCAAAGAATTCAAAGGACATTCACATTATCTGTATTGTGTGAAATTTTCACCATATCATTATCATTATCATGGGATGAATAATCGTCGCCCCGCTGTTTGTTCTTCATCACATGACAAAACCATTCGCTTTTGGGATTTTGAAACATCCAAGGAATTCCAAGTATTAAATGGACACGCTGAATGGGTTGCTGGAATTACATTTTCACCATTCAATAATGGCCGATATTTGTGCTCCGGATCAGGTGACAAAACTATCCGTTTATGGGACGTTGAAACATCCAAGTCATTACATGTTTTCAATGGACATACAGGTGGTGTTTGGTGTGTGGAATTTTCACCATTGCAAAGCAATACCAGTAATGATAACAAAAGTAATAGCGTTGGTGTGATTGGTGGTAATGGATATTCAATTTGTTCTGGATCATATGATAATGCTATTCGTTCGTGGGATGTCGAGACAACCAAAGAACTGACTGTTCTCAAAGGACATGAAGGTTGTGTGAGGAGTGTAAAATATTTACAATATGAAACAAATACACTATGTTCTGGATCAGATGATAAAAGTATTCGTTTATGGGATATTCGATCAAACAAAGAAATACATGTATTTAAAGGACATACAAGTAATGTGAATGATATTAAATGCTCACCGTTTGTGAATAATAGTGATAAAGCAACTATTAATTCAATCATAATATGTTCTGGATCATATGACAATACAATCCGTTTTTGGGACATTCGAACAAATAAACAATTACACGTAATCAAAGGAAATGAAAATGAAGATAGTGGAATATTTTCACTTCAATTTTCACCACTAAAAAATAAAGAAAGGGGAAACAAAAACACCGATGATTGTGTTTGTAGTGTCAGTTTGTGTTATAGTTCATATAATGGTCCAATTCGTATTTGGGGATAGCACAAAAAAACAGAGGCTGGAAAAAGTAAAATGTTAATTGATACTTTTTTGATTTTATTAACTTTAATGCAAATGCACTTCCTTCATTACATCAAATCAAATAGTACGTGGTACTTTTGTTGCATATGGAAACAGTATTTGCGATTTTCAATCTATTTGCAAATCTAAATTTTGCATATAGCTGTCTTGGTTGATGGAATTTTTATTGCTTACAATTACAGTTATATACTTTAATTTATTTTTTCTTTTTCAATGAAAATAATATACAATCATCGCAGTCGATAAATTAAAAGAGGACATAATCAATCTAAATCTTATTTGTTTATGTTATCATTCAAAGATGAACGTGATAAAAAAAAGAATATTTGCAATCAAGTTAACAGAAGCACAACAACAACTGATATTAAAGAAAACAAAGTAATGATTTCAACAACAAATTGGATAGTTATTGAACATAAAAAAAAAGTTTCACTTTAGTTTTTTTCATTTGATAATGGCAAAAAAATTTATTGATATATATTCGTCCACAAACAAAAATGATACATTTGCCTGAACCACAATATAAATTGACACTGCAACAATCATTTTTTTTCTTTTTAAATGATACAAATTTAAAAAACGTTATTCCTTCAGATCTTTGTCATATACATTATCTCTCTTTTCTCAATTCATATAATTTTTCTTATTTGATCGATCCCAAAAACGAACTGTTTTATCAATTGATCCAGAGCATATCACATTTGAATAACCACCAATTTTGATATTCTTCATCACAAATGGTGAATATTCAATAGCATTCACATGACCCTAAACACAAATATCTACCACCATTAAACGATGAGAATTCAATGTCACTTTTTTTTCTTCATCCCATTCTTTCAATTTCTTTTCCAATGTTTCTATCTATATTTTCATCTGTTCTTTTAGTGGTTCAAAAGGATTACACATCCCCTTTTTTTTAAACATCTTCATAGCTCAGTAACATTAACATGGGCAATCAAAACAAAAGTCAAACTAGTATTATCTCAGCTCCCTTTCAAAATTTGAAGGATTTGCCCATTCCACTTTCTGATTCTCAATGTGTGCTTCACAAACACGAACTTCTTATTTGTGGAGGTTTTAAACAAAAAGCTTGCTACACTTATCATACACTCAAAAACGAATACAAGTTTATCTGTGAGTATCCAAGTGATGTTGAAATAAATGGACATTGCGTAGTAAAACTGGTGGATAACAACAAAGATACAAATCAAGTCACTTTATTGTCTTTTGGTGGAAAAAAAAAGCATACATTGACAATGAAATATGTAAGCGTTTGGGATAATGACAATGATAATGAAATGAATAAATTAAAGAAATCAAACAATTACAATGAATGGACTTCTTTCACAGACAGTCATAATCACCCAATTATAATTGGAAGAAGTTGTGATGATTATCATGGACTGCGTGCAGTGACTGGTGGAAGCCACAATAATTTGTTATTTATCACTTATTTTTATAAGAATATTAGTGTATTTGATCTAAATAGATATATATTTATTAAACATGATATTTTACCAACAAATTATATTAACTATCATTGCTTTGTATCAAAGTCAGAAAATAGACAAGAAATAGTGAAAAAAAATAAAAGAATTTATGAAATGCTGTTATTTTGTTATAATACAGGATTTTCAATTAAATATGATGAATATTACAACACTTTTCAATTTCGTCAACTATATGTTTGTAAGGATATTTCACCATTCAATTCTTATGCGTATGTGTGTATCAATGATATCATCTTGTTCTTTGGTGGAGCAGGTTATAGTACTGTTTCAAAATCAATACACAAATATTCAATTCAAGAAAACAAATGGATGGCTTTTCAAAACACTTTACCTAATCCATTATATAATTGTGTTGCAATATTGAGTGCAGATAACACTAATATACACATCATTGGAGGACAAAATGATAAAAATATTTTATCGCTCACATGAAGACAAAAGTGCGTGTATGGGGTACTTCACAGCTGGTAATGATCCATTTATTTTATTTTATGATCAAACATAAGTAAATTATATTGTATCAAATAACAAACAGTCAAAAGATGAAATAAGATTTATTATTCAATATTGTGTCCGAACTTTAGAGATAAAATTAGGATGGATCGATGATTTTGATCGAATTATTGTTGAATACAGTATAACGAAGTAACAGTTTAATTCATGATATTGATTTTTTCATGAGAAGCAAAACTAAAGTATCTATACATCATAATCTTTAAATATGGTTTTGGTTTTGATTTTTGTAAAATTTTTTTAAAAATTTGATAGTTGCGTTTGTCTCGTAATCATGAAGTTTCTTAAGTATTTTCACAAAATATTTATTAAATTTATAAATACTCCAATGTCAACAAATGGTTAATGAAAAATTGAATTGAGTCATATCTGTTGTTCAATTTAATTGGGGCTATACAATCGACAGCTAAAAAAAGATCCCCTAAAATGAACCCCTATGAACATTCACGCGCTTCTTCATGAAAAATCAATATTTATTCAAAATTCTTTTTTAAAATAATATCTAAGCATCGTGGAGAATCCAAAAATATATTTGTTTTTTATAAAAGAGTAGAAGTTATATAAAATCGTTAATGGTTTTTTTCATTTTTTGAAAATTATCAAATAAATGAAAATAATTTCTATTTTAACTATAGATTCCTTTTTTGCAATAAATCCTGTTTGTGAAAACAAAAGAAGTTTGGGGACTTATTTTCTTAGAAGAAACTAACTCATAAAGTTGTTCAAATAAATTTATTGAATACCCACATTCTTTTAACATCTATGCTGAATTATATTATTAACTTGTGTATTCAAACAAATTTTTCTTTTTAAAAACGACCTCAAAGTTTTTAACGGTCCTGGTATTTTAATTTAAAAAGTTCAAGCATTTTCCATCTTTCATCATCGAAGATAATAATCAAGAAAAAACTGAAAGAATGCGTACCATTTTTAAAAAAAAACAAGCGATTGAAAGAGCGACTATTCTATACAATGAAAAAAAAGCTTTAATTCAACTGGTAAGCTTCATTTTAAGTCTTAGAAGATTTGCTGTCTTAGATTTTATTTAAAATATTTGTTTATTATGCAATTTGTGGTTGAATCAGTCAGAAGAAGAAGATATCCAATTAATTATTCACCATTGGGTTCGAATATTAAATGTCAAATTGGGATGGATTCATGATTTCGACAAACTTGTTGCCAAATTTGTTAAGATTTTTTGGTTTGTTTTTTATTAATAAAAATTTTCATTGTTATTACTTGATACAGATAACTACTGTTTTATTCTCGAGACATTTTTGTCGTCATCTAAATTACTCAAAACATTCACTGGACACACTGATATTGTATACAGTATTGACTATTCAGCATTCGATGATAGTCAATTCATTTGTTCTGGATCAAATGACAATACAGTTCGTGTATGGAATATTGAAACTAACAAACAAATTCAATCATTCAATGGACATTCAAGTTCTGTGTTTTGTACAAAATTTTCACCATATCATTATTATAACCATCATCGTAATGTCATTTGTTCTTCATCACATGACAAAACTATTTGCTTTTGGGACATCAAGGATAACAAACAATTGCAAGTATTTAATGGATGCACAGGTTGGGTTGGTGGTATTGAATTTTCACCGTTTAATGGTGGTCGATATTTATGTTCTGGATCGTATGACAAAACTATTTGTTTATGGGATGTTGAAACATCCAAATTACTGTACGTTTTCAAAGGACATGAAGACTGCGTTTGGTGTGTGGATATTTCACCATTGCAAAGCGATAACAACAATAATACTAATAAAAGTAATAGTATTGGTGTAATTGGTGGAAATGGATATACTATTTGTTCTGGATCATTTGATGATACTATTTGTACATGGGATATTGAAACAGCAAAACAATTGGTTTTATTCAAAGGACATGACGGTTGGATTAGGAGTGTAAAATATGGATCAAATAAACTAAGAAATAGTGATGGTGCAAATACAATATTATCTGGATCAAATGATTGCAGTGTTCGTTTGTGGGATATTCGATCTGGTCAACAGGCCCAAATATTCAAAGGACATTCAAATTCAGTTAAAGTCGTTGAATATTCACCATTTGTAGAAAATAATAGCAGAATTGGTGGCAGTTCAAATGTAATATGTTCTGGATCATTTGACAATACAATTCGTTTTTGGGATATTCGATCAAATAAGAATACACTACATGTGATCAATGGAGATGGTTTTGAAGATTGTGGAATATTCTGTCTTAAATTTCTATTATCAAAAAAGAAAGAAATGAAATGCAATAATAACAGTGATGCTGATGTTCATCTGTGTTATGGTTCATACAAGGGTGCTATTCGTATTTGGGGATAGTGAAAAATGTCAAAAAAAATTAAATTTAAAAACTTTCTTTGCTATCAAACAAAAACAAGAACGTAAAAATTTCAAAAAAAAACTTAATTAAGAATCCTTTATAAGAACGAAAATTTTCAAGAAAATTTCAATTTTTCAAATAATTAGTAAATATATAATAAAAACCAAAATTATATTTAAAAACTACATATTTTTAAAAATTAGATCTGAATATTGTTTTTTTATTAAAAAAATTAATCATCTTATAAGGTGCCGTTTTAGGTGTCAACTCTTTTTTGCATTTTACTGTATTTTATGTGACCAATATAGGTTAAATGCTTTACTTAAAAATTTTAAAAGTATGTAAGCTATGCAAAATTTTAGCTAATAGTTAAAAGATCGTTTCATCACAGTTCAATTATAATATGTAACGAAACTGAAGATGAAATTAAGAAATTGTGAGAACATTCCGGGTGGATAGCAGGAACTGACCGGAAGAATAGGAAAACAGAAGCCAAAAGAACATTTTCAATATCTGGTGTTTCGATAAAGGCTGAGTTACTTTGACAAATGAACCACAAAAACTAAACACACTCGTTGTTATCTTGCAATGTACTAATATATTTTATTTTTATTCTTTGGATTGCTTTAACATAATACATTTTCTCTGCAATACATATTTTGAAATGCATGCACATGAAGTTTTTCTCTGAATTTGCTAGAATTTTATGAAATGAAAAGTATGAATAAAAATTAATTTTGGATTCATATGAATGATTTTTTTTAAAAAGCTTTTATCTCTTCCATTAAAAAAAAGAATGAATGAAAAAGAGTTTTAATAAATAAAATCTTTTTGTTTGGCAATCATTCAGAAAATTTCATTTGTTATCTCCAAATTTGAATTGTGCCATCCCAAGAGCCTGACATAATTGTGCTGCAATCTGATGAAACATTCACACATGACATCATGCCAGCATTTTTTAATTTTTGTATTTCATATCCTGTTTTCACATCCCATAAACAAATAGTCTTATCATTTGAACAAGATACAATAGTTTGACCATCTGGAAAATATTGCACATCAGTTATAACGCTTGAATGTCCTTTCAATATTTTCAATTGTTCTTTTGATTCGACATCCCATATTTGAATTGTTTTATCACGTGAACATGAGACAATAAATCTACCATTTGGAGAAAATCTTGCACGCCATACAAAATCGGAATGCCCTGTTAATTGTTTTAATCTTTTACCTGTTTTTACATTCCAAATACCAATAGTATTGTCATAAGATGATGATACAATCATTTGACCATCTGGTGAAAATTGCACACTATTTACACCATTTGAATGACCAATCAATTGTTTAATCTCTTTTCCATTGTTTACATCCCATATTCGTATTGTATTATCAGCTGAGCCCGATACAATATGTTTCCCATCTGAAGAAAAATTTACATCAAATATCCAACCTTCATGTCCTTTTAATTTCATTAACTCTTGTCCTGACTCTACATCCCATAATTGAATAGTTCTGTCACGTGAACAAGATACGACAGTACTTCCATCTGATGAAAATCCTGCAGCGTAGACCCAATGAGAGTGTCCTTTGAAAATTTGAATTTGTTCCACGACAAGATATCATATATACAAGCTGTGTTATCATATGATGTTGAAACAATCTTACTGCAATCTGCTGAAAATCTTATGTTAGTTATTGCATCATGATGCCACTTTAATACTTTCAATAATTGAAAGTATTTTGTCTATATTTGAACATTTGTTGTCAATGATAAAAATATGATTTCATTTTAGCCGAAAAAAAATCAAAAATTTCACTTAACATATTCGACAACCACCTTATCAAAATCATTAATCCATCCTAATTTGACATTCAGAATTCGTATCCAATTTTGAATAATTAATTTTACCTCGTTTTCTGACTAACCCGTAACACAGCCAAATGATTTGTGTCGAATAGAGGTCGTTCTGAAATGTGTTGAAGAAAACGTACCAACTGTGATATTGTCATTCGTTTTTTGTTAGCGTTGCCCATGCTTTCGATTTCTTTAAGAAGTCTTAGACGATGAATTTGTGTTTTTCTGGTTTTCCTTTTTTTATCATTTTTGATTTAATCTATTTGAATTGTTGCATAAATCAAATTCTATTTGCGTTTTCGTGCGTATAAAATAATGAATAGTCAAAGAATTCATGTTCGTTTTTTGACATATAATTAATTGATGCCCTAATGATAATATTGAAATATGCGCACAATTACCAAATATTTCCTTTGAATAAGAACAAAAAAATATCAGTACCAGATCAAAAAACAACACAATAGAAGATATAATTTGACACATTTAATGATTTTCTTTTAATTTTGATAATTCCTTTATTTATTAGAAAAAGTGTGTTGCATGTGTGATAATTAGGGTATTTAAAAATGTATTTTCCAATTTTTTTAGAAAGAGTATTTGCTTAAAAATACAGTTTATCTTTCGAAAAACAATCAATTTATTATATTTGAATTTAAATAAAATAAATTAGAATTTTTTAAATAAATATATTAGTGGTCCCAGAAATAAGCACATGAATGACACTTTTTTTTTTCAAACAAATATAAAAAAAATGGATATTATCATATTGTAAAGTGAACATGGTAAAAATAGTAAACTTGATGTTATTTTATTTTTTGGTCTTGACAAGAACAGAAACAAACAAATAAATAATTTTTTATTCAAATTATCAACAAGTTTTTGATGTAAAATATAGATTTAATCCTATCGCACTTTCAAATCAATTAAAAGTCTTGGATATAAGTTTGATGTTCAAATCCGATTTTGAGTTGAACATTACATATTTTTAGAATATCAAACATATGCTTTTTTGTTCTATTCCACATCAAAAAACATTTTAAAAAAGGTATTTCACAATCAAGCATTTTTTTTTGGAGTGGAGTAGGGTTTTTTTTAGAAGAAAACTGGAGTAGTTTTTTTTGGAAGGATAAACTATCTTCTTAGAAATAGAAAACTGGTATACGTGCTTGTAGAAACATTCAGAAAAAACTGAAACTGTTAACAGAATTTCTTCTGAAAATATAGTGCAAATTCTTTTTGGTGATAAAAAATTAAAGATGTTTTCTTTTGAATCTGAATCATGTACTCAATTTTTGTTGTGATCACAAAAACATATCTTACATTTTCTCATGACAATCAAACAAAAACACAATGTTTGTACTAGTTTTTTAACTGAAAGAAGTTCGACGTCTCAGGTTGAGTTCTTAGTAATTTCTTCAACACTAGACATCCTTTGCTTTGTTTTATTTTCGGAAATAGTGACGAAGTACTAACAATAGAAATTGTCAAACAGGCGTTCAACCTGGAAACGCAGTACGTGGTAATACTGTGCAGAATATGACAATGGCAAATGACCACTTGCAGCATTATTTCCTCGCGCATTTTTATTATCTGGAAAAGAAGACGCTGTAAATAACTTTGCACGAGGATATTATAGATAGAATGGTGTCCAACTGGTGCTAAAATTGTTTAAATGAAATTACTGCTGCCATTTTGGAAGTAGATGATATTGGTGCATGTGGCAAGAATGCAATTATGATTGACAATAATTTTGTTATTTCTCGATTGCTAAAAGACTTGTAGAAAAATTTGATTATTTGTGTTCACAGCAAGCTTTTGTTCGTTGGCATGTCAGAGATGAAATGGAAAAAATTTCTTGAAGCTCGTGAAGATTTAGTATTTTTAGAAAAGTTTGATGTTTTATCAGAGCAACCATCATCTAATGAGAATAGTGGTGATAGTAATTATAATTTTTTTTTTGCAACAAAAAGTAGTCATTCGTTTTTCACTACTAAGGATTTTTAAAAGATTAATTTCTGTGCTATACTAAAATGTTTGAAAGTGAAATATATTTAACAAATTATTGCACTGTATCATTTATTGATATTAATTTGCTCAACGAATATAATTGAATTAGAGTACCACAAAATAATTCAAATTAGAGTGTGATTATTTGACGTTGTTATGAAATTGTTGGACTTGTATTGAAAAAAAAAGGAGAATATGAAAAAGCAATACAATATTTTGAAAAATCTTTGAAAATTAGATGAAAAAATTAAATGAAGATCAGCCTGACGTTTGTTGGTGTAGAAGCAGTGAGACGACTAAGTGTAATACGAAAGGAATTTAGTTTCAAAAAGCAAATTCAGTAAAAGGAAATTAAATTAACAAAAATAATCTCAACACAAGAAAGGAAAACACAAAAGTGAGTTGTGTTGTGAAGATGGTTTTAACCCACCAGGGGTCCCACCGTTCCATTAGTATTCGAGATTGTATAATAGGGACTTGCCCTACATTGGTGTTATCATTCTTTTGTAAATTGTTTCAGATATAAAAAAAAAGTGAAACATGTAGTTGGACACGGAAAAAAATGTTTACATTTTAGATTGATGAAATTGGGTTCAAATCATCCACACGTTGGTCAATCATATTTTCTTTTAGGAAAAATTTATTTTGATATAGGAAATCAAATTGAAGCGAATAAATATTATGAGGAAGCATTGTCTATTTTTACTCAATATTTTGGTAAATATAATCATAAAACTCAAGTGTTATTTTTAAATTGAAACAAATATCTATTTTTTTTTGATAAAACTATTGGATCTATCAAGAATGAACCAATTTGTGTCTGGATGAAAGACTTTATTTCATTAAAATTGCAATAATTTTGTTTTAGTGTGCTGTTTTGATGAAACATTTCCCTACATATACTTCAGATTGAATTTAAGCAATGTTTTATCAGCAACTTTTCAATCAAAATATATTTATTTTACAAAAAAAGAATGGCATCGGCAAATACTCTTATGCAATTTTACCCCACCAAAATAAAAAAAATCCAAGATCAGCAATAATAAAAGATTTGCCGACGAAATATTTCATGATTATCCCCATAATCGAATTGTTCGATCCCATGAAGAAGATAAGATATAATTGCTATCTGGAGAAAAGTGTACACTTGTCAAAGAATGGGTATGACCTTCTAAAACTTGCAATGCTTGTCCTGTCATCACATCCCATGTTCGAACTGTCCTGTCAAAGGAACATGATACAATAGTGCGATTATCTGGCGAAAAACATGCATCTTTGACAATATCTCTATGCCCCTCTAATTTGTTCAATTCCTGTCCAGTTGTTACATCCCACAGTCGTACTGTTTTATCATTTGAAGTGGATACAATTACTCGAACGTCCGAGGAAAATTGCGCTGCAGTTACAGCCTTTGTATGCCCTACAAATTTTGCACCTCTTTTCCGGATTCAATATCCCATACTCGAATTGTATTGTCTTCAGAGAATGACACAACCAAACGACCATCTGATGAAAAATTTACTCCAGTGACAGTCTTTTCATGTCCCTCAAATGTTTTAATCCTTTCACTGGATTTGACATCCCACAGTTGAACTGTCTTATCCAAAGAACACGACACAATTGTTTGACCATCTGGGGAAAATTGTGCTGATGTCACAACACTTGAATGACCTTCCAATTTTTGTATTTCATGTTGAGATCTTATATCCCATATTCGAATTGTTTTATTCCGCGCGCAGAACACAACACGATTCCCATCAGGAGAATAGTACGCAGTTGTGGTCTCTGCCGAGCATTGGAGTTTTTTGATCTCTTCTCCGGATGACACATCCCATATTCGAATTGTTTTATCATTTGAAGCTGATACAATAGTCTTACCATCCGGGGAAAATTGTGCTTTTATTACATAACCTGAATGTCCTTTCAAAACTTTCAATTCTTTGAAATTTTTTAACTATCATTTTTAGTTTTTTTGTCAACTTTTAAAGAATATTTTTAAAAAAGACAAATTATTACTCAACATATCTTGCAATTATGCGATGGAAGTCTTTAATCCATCCCCAATTGATATTAGCAATACGAAGCCAGACTTCAACAATCTGCTTAATATCACTTGCAGTCTAGACGAACATTTTCATTTTCAAAACAAAACATATTTTTATTTCTCTACTTTTAGCCTTCATAGATTAATAATTTAAAAAAAAAAAGCAGCTTTTTTTTATATAAGTTATTACCAATTCTTTTGTTTTTGTCTCATCGATTGTTTGGGCCAGTAGATTTCCAATTGGGGGTTTGTTAACATTCATTCCTCCACAGAGCCCAATTCTCTCAACAGAAATATAATAACTATTTTGAACAGTAAAAAACAGAAACAAAGAGTAGTTTCAGTTCTGATCGTTTGGTTGCTTTTAAAGAGTAGTCTAACATTCGAAATGATAATAATAATTAAAAAAAAGCAAAAAATGTAAATTTTAACAAACCTGGTAATATGTGGCATACCATCGAGTGGGTACTTGTTTCCAATGTTTGAAGACTGTCTGCAATTCTTGGTCACTAATTTATTATTTTGTTCCAGTCGTAGTTTGCAAAGGGAAAATGCGATTACAATTTTGTAAGTAGCCATTATTTGAAACCTTACCTAAACGCCTAGAAAGTTCCAACTTTTCCTTAAAGTCTTCGCTTGGTCGCAATCCAACGATTGAAAATTTGCTCCAATTGGATTCTGTTGAGAAGGATAATATGATGAATAATTGTTATTGACGGACAAGAAAGAGAAAAAAATCTTTACTGGTTTCCATGTATCTTTGGCTTTTTCGGGGCAGGTCCTTTACACAAACTTTTTAGAAGAATAGTGGTCTTGTTTGTTGTTAAACGGTTTCTACGCTCAGCTTCTTTTTATTTGGGATATGTTTGCAATTTTTTTCAGCTGAATTGGTTAGTTGTTAGTACGAAATGTGCAACAACAATCGTTGTTCTTTTGTCTAGGTTACAAATCACAAGAGCAGGTGTCACATGCAAAACAAAACTTCCAATTGTTGTTTCCAGAGAGACTTGTGTTCCTTTTTTTCCTTAATTTTTTAAAAATTTATTTCAATTACGCTTCTTTGAGCAAGTGTTGATGCAAAGTCCAGGCGAACAAATAAAAATTCAAGTTAATTTAAATGAAACTGGAGTGTGTCTTCAGTCATAATTGTCGCTTGCCTCTCCTTTGCCGTCTGTGACTTAGTACAAGTACTCCCCAAAAAGAAGTAGCAAATTCAAAAAAAAAGTGTAAAACAAAAATGAAAAAAAAAAATATTAAAAAAAGACGCCAGTGGCCACAGGCCAAGAAGAGAAAGAGAATAGGGAAAATACATTATCACTGGTATTGGATGTGGACGAAACGTTGATCCGTGTTCGACGCTGTTTTGATGAGTGCAATGTTGGAGATGATGTATGGGTTAAATTAGAAAGTTCGACAGCATCGAAAAGTGAGGATTGGGTACCGGGGAAAGTGATGGCAACGTACAAGATGTTAACTTGTGAGACCACGGATAACAAAAGTATTGTTCAATTTCAAAAGATTGAGCGTTTCAAAGACATGTTACCCAATCAAAATGTACAATAAAATAAGTCATTTTTTTTTTTTTTGGTTTTAAACATTAGTACCGATCACCTTTTTTTTTTTTTAAAAAAAAAAAGGTAATAACCAAAAAAAAAAGATCTGTTTGTTGTTGTATTTTGCAATGAGAGCCATGTGATGTCAGTGCCCGTATTCAACTGGAGCATCCTTTGTACCGTGGCAAATGGGGTGTAGTGGTATGGTATTTGCTTCCTTTTTTCTTATTTTTTGTTTGTGATGTGTTCGTAAAGTATACGTCCTTA
>ASPP01017958.1:0-13841 GCA_000512085.1 Reticulomyxa filosa
AAAAAAAAATTATGTTTAAATCTTTATTTTTCATTGAGAAAATCTATTCTCTTCATATAGTGCAATTTATGTATTGCAGTTTTTTTTTCAATCTACTGTATATCAACGATTTTATCCATTTTATGACATTTATCACAAAATATATAATAATTTATTTTTCCATCTCTTTTTGTATCAATAACTGATTTAATTTTATCTTTAACCAATTTATAATGCTCTTTCGTTTCTTCAAAATAAATTAGTGATTAAACACTTCTATTATTTTCCTTTTTAGCTCATTTGTATTTCTTGTAATTTATTCAATTCTGCAATTTCTTTTCAATAATTAGCTCGTTTTCTTTTCATGTGAATTTGATCGATATAATAATGTTTATTTTCTTTCCAAAAAATCATTACTACTTTATTTTGATTATTCCACCGGTAAATATTTAATATTATAATCAAATGTTTGTTTGTCATATTGATTCCACCATTGTAAGTTCTTTTTATATTATTACATTTTATTTTAATAATTTGTCAATACAAATTCCATTTATCAATTCTCAAATTCAATATTTCTATTTTCTGTTTATTAATTTCTGTGAATGACAAATTTACCTTGATATTAAATGTGATTTTTATCAATTAATTTCGCCTTTCATGCTTTCAAGTTGTTATTTAATATCTCCTTCGTCATAACAAATTATTCTTTATTCTGTTTACAAATGATGGCTTTACTAACTAAAAATACTAATTAAAAAATAATTAAAAATCTATTAAATAACAAATTTGTGATTTCCTTTTGATTTTCCAATTACTATCTTAAATTGTTTCAAATAACTATTCAAATTAATTTATCACAATAATTTTCCAATAAAACTAATTTTCTTAATAAAATTCATTAAAAAATTTTCTTCAAAATATCAATAATTATATTCTTAAATATTTGCTTGTCCGACCTAAATCAATTCTAGAAAATAACTTTTGCTACAAGTTAAAAATGATGAATTTACTATAAATTTTTTTAGCAGGGCTAATGTTCTGATCAAAGGAATTACTATTATAATTTGCAGTATTGTAGTTTGCAAAAATGATTGTTGTGTTTAGTATTGATATGTTTATGTTTTACCATTTACTTTGCAGGGCAATTCATGTTACATACTTTTTATTAATAGTTTACATTGTCAAAAAGTGAATATCTTCACTTGGCCAAAGCAAAAGGAAAACAGCAAATAGCAGAACAAATCACGTTCAAAAGAAGACCATTTGTTCGAAAATTTTTCTTTGATTTTCTGCATTGTCAGTGTCACTGTCTTCTGATTCAAAAGTTTGTTCAATGTTTTTATTGGCCCGAAGTTCGGACAAAGACAAAGAGACAGATTGTCGACTTTGTCTGCGGCTCTTGTGAGCAGTAGGAAGCAACACACGTTGAACATAGCGTTCGAACTCCTCATTCCTCTCTACAGCAGGCACCTGCGTTCCAAACACGACATCTATCCAAATGTTGAGAACAATATCTCCGGCCATTGAGATAGCTTCAAAATGTTTCTCCACGTGTGCAATTGTTTCGTCAATCATAGTGCCAGCATTTTTGTACATATCTCCCCAACCTGCCTGACACCAAATTTTCAAAAACTCTGGTTTTAATTCGGGATGTCCTTGGAATCCGTACTAAGTCAATGAGTAAGGAGGAGAGGAAAGTGATGTTACAAACAAGCAAAAGGACAATAATAGCAATGCGTGACAACTGTAAAAGACAAAGAGGACTGAACAGTGCTTTTTCCGATTTTGAAAAGAGTGTTGTACAAATTCGTTTTAGCCAGCAAATGAATTTTTTCAAATCCGTGTTTGGTTTCCACATTAAATGGAAGTTCGAACGTATCTTGATGAAATAAGACAATTTTTTCATCCAATTGTTGGTGCCTTAGTGTTGCCATCAATGGATCTTGGCTTGTTTCATCGTGTTTTTCGGTCCATTGCCATTTCTTGAAGCCAATCTCCACGCCTTTGTTTTTGTTTATTTGTTATGTTTGTTTTACAAACACAACGATGGGGAAAAAGTCTTCATCTTGATACCTTGAGAGCCTTTGAACACCTTCCCACCAGCACACTCTGCCAATAAGTGGCAGCCAAGACAAATTCCAAAGATGGGCACAGCCTGGAAAATCGCTTGACGAATAAATTCTTTTTCATTTCGAATCCAAGGATATTTTTCCTGTTCATGCACTCCCACATTTCCTCCCAAAACAATAATGGCGTCAAACATAGGTGCGGACAAATCCTCAAACGCGTTGTCATGAAAAGCGTATATTACTTGATAGGGGATCTTTGTTTTCATTATTTTTATTCTTACTGCCATCATTCGAAGAACAGAGAAAAAAAAGAGAAAAAAAAGAGAAAAAACTTTGTGAGTGGCCAACACAGCAGCAGCAGTTTGAGGTGGCGCAATATTGTCATTTTGTATAATCAATACGCGCGGCATTGGAGGATATGGTCTGTTGCGACGTATACTTGTTCGACTTTTGGCGTGTTGTACTTTCTCTGTGCCAATGGAATTGTTCTTTGTTTCTTCTTCCCCATCTTTTGATTTGGGCAAAGGAACTTCGTCAATTGTGCCAATTGTACTCAAGTTCTAATTGTTATTATGAACCCCCCATACATACACCTACGTTGACATGGCAATGCCTATCTCTTAAAAAAAAAGTTATGTACTGATATTTCATTAGGATTGAATTTGACAGAAAATGTCGATTGGAATGGTTGAATCAGCTTGTTGATATCATTGGCCTCACTGGAAATTATCGAATATTTGTCCAATTGCTTTTGTGTGGATCCTTGTCCAACATTAGAAACACCATTCGTTTGCTGGTTGAGTTCTTTGATTTTTGAAATATATGCACCAATGTTCGAGATTTCCGCTGCAATTTCTTCATTTCTTAGCTTGCTCTTGTTTGCAAGCTCTTCTAACAATATTTGTTTCTTTGGGTCAGTTGTGCAATCATTTCATTAAAAGCTTGCTCGACCTTTGCTACTTCTGTTTTGTGGCGCGTTGCTAACAACACTGACAATTCCTGCAAATTCTCTTTCAAATTTTGCAGTTTGGTAAGATCAGTTTGATTTGAATTTTTCCCTGTTTCTGAAGTAGACATCGAAGATATCAATGAGTACCACCAAGAAAAAAAAATCTAACAAAACTTTTAAAGGGGGGACGCAAACCTGCCGTGAGGAACACAGCTGACGTGTGAACACAATTATATTGGATAAGAAATCTGGCAATATCATTGAGATCACTCTACTTTTCCAAAGAGGCTCAAACCAAGAAACCGGAACCAAGCAACACGGTGAGTTTTGAAATGAGAATCAGTGAAATTGATATTTGTCACTTTCTGCAAAAAGTTCTGAAATCATGGTTAAATTTTGCTGAACAATCACAGGAGAACCGGTTCTCCGTGTGTAAAACACAACAAAGCGTTTTAAAACAACAAAATGTGGACAAAAACTGCTCACATCAAATTCACCAAGAATACTTTCATTGTTTTGGTTTCAGCTGAATTTTTAATTTTTTTTGTTTATTTTTATTTTTTTGTTTTTTATTGTTTTGTTGTTTTGATTTTTTTGAGATAGCTCGTCAATGATTAACGAAAAGTTTTATTCTTGGTGTGTATGTTTTCCTTTCCATTTCTTTTTGTTTTTTGCCTAGACGAATGATAAAGAAGGCAAACAGTTGCAACAAAAACACAAAGAATTTCATTGTTTGGGATTAGAAAAAGAAAAGAAGATAAATTAACAGGTTGTTGAGTGGTAGTCTTTAGAGCATTTTGTCTCTCCGATTTGCGGTTCAACAAAAATGTGTCAACAAACTGCACACTATTGGGATTATTCCCAAAAACATCGTAAACATTGTCTCGTATGCTTTTTTCTTCGTGGATTTCACACAACATTTGGATCACCACTCCGGCATCTACATCTTTGTTCATTTTTTCAATTTCAGTCCGACACCATCGTTCAAACTCTCCTGACATTTTCAGAGGCTTTGCAATCAATGCAAAAAAAATTTTATACGTATTTCAAGTAGATAAATGTTAAAAAAAGCTATCGTACCGTTGTTTGCTCAATTTTTTTGGCTGTTTTTGTAAGTTTTTTTTGTTGATGAGATGTTGCTTCTGATTCTATGTGTTTTTCTTGTTTTACTGGCTGTGTTGTTCCTTTGCTTTTTCGTTTTGATTGTGCCTGAGGTGATGTCGAATTATTTTCTTTTTCAACAAGCGCAGATTGAGAGGTTTGTTGTTGCTGTTGTTGTTTTAGCCGATATGCCATGGTATGTGAAGCAGAGACGCTGACAGTATTTCGTGGAATATTATTCGCAAGTACTTTGTTTCGATTGGAAGCAGAGATTGATTGTGTTGTTTGTGCTTGTTCGCCATCGACTATTGGTCCCTGGCGATTTTTTTGAGTTTGTGGTAATGGTGTGTGCATCGACGGTAGCGTTGGGGGCATTTGCGTATTTCTGTTTTCGTGATTGATGTCGTCGGACCCAATGAAAGACTGAGACTTTGTCGCTGCGCTGTCAGGAATAATTTTATGTTTCCACATAACGGTGATCGTCGGCTCGTTCACATGAGACGGTTGGACAGCCGCGGAGGGGACAGGTATATTTGTCTGTGAAACAGCCTGTTCTTCGGTCAAGGGGATCGCATTGGCGACGTTGGCGACCTTCGATCCGCGCTTTCGTCTTTTTTGGGATTTCTATCGATATAAACAAATACAAATGACAACCCTCCTATTCGATTGTTTCTCTCTTTTCCTTTTTCTATTGTTCAATCGAAACTTTGGCAGGAATGTCGTTTGATTTTTGTGTCTGCTCTGTTATTGGAATATTCATAGGTTCGGTGAAGGCCCTCTCAATGAAAGGCGCTGATTCAATTATAGGCAAGACAACATTGGTTGCAGATGACTTCTGCGTCTCAACCTATTGTTCAACAATTTGTACAATGAGCAAAAAGGGATAATTGCAAGAAAAAGAAAACACAATTGAAACAAAGAGAAGATATCACCAATCCATTCATCGAAACTGCAATATAAGTCTCAGAATTTAAATACGATCTATGTGGGACGGGTGGTTTTCTGCGATGCAAATGGGCAGAGTCAATACTACCGCTTCGAATAATCGATTGCATTGGCTGAGGTTCCATTGAATCAATGGGAATAGGACTATATGTGGTTTGTGTGTTGGTATATTCTGCCAATTGTGCAGATGGATCTGATTTTGTGGATTGAATCCCCGATGATTGGTGTAATTCATACCGCGGATGAGAAAACGACTTTTCCAAAAATGTGCTCTTTGTCTCTTCTGTCAAATGACTATCATGAACGGGAGGCTTCGATCAAAACACATCACATGTTTACAAATGACGAATCACAAACGAGAGGGATATGGCCAACATGAAAACAATATCCAGAATGCTCACAACCAAACAAAATATTCCAACTTCGAGCACACTTAACTGTGGATTGATTTGGATGTTTGTTTTCAAACTCTTCTGGCTGTGTCCATCCCACAACGTATTCACTGCTTACATTGTTTTTAGTATTATATTGTTCGTACACATACGAGTCATAATTGTAAGTATTGCGTTCGTCGTTTGCATATGGCTGCGCTTTGTCTTCCTGTGTGACAAAGTCCATCAACAATGCTTTTTGTGTGACATTCGCTCTTTGTTGTTTTCGTTCTCTTTAAACAATACGAGGAAAACATAAAAAACACGAACGTAAAAGCCGTGTTGGAGTTGTTCTTTATTGTCGATTTCAAGAGCAGAGCTGGATTTATTCAGAAATGGTGGAGCTGTTGCCCAATAATTGTACGCCTCTTCTTCTGATTGTGCATGAACTTGGGAAGTTTTCTAAGTGTGCACACAAATTTGTCTTTTTTTTCATTCTCAGTTTTTGACATCTCACACACACAAATGCAAAACAAAGCAAATAAAACAACAAGAACCAATTTACAAAAATATTGCTGTGTCTTTGTATTTGTTTCTTTCACGCACGAATGCACGGAAAAAAATATACGACACAAACTGTTGGGACTTGTTTGACATTGTAGCCATACTGATCCATCGAATCTTGCATGACATCATTTGTTGAAGTTTCAAGAGAGACTGCATTGGTGTCATGCAAATTTGAATGTGGAACAGTATTCGCTGTCTCATTTCTTGCGTGAATGGTGGCATACCGAAATGGCCTCATCCCTGTCAATGTCGTCGGCATTTGGAAATGTGTTGAGTTTGATTCCATTGGTTGGTCTTGATAGGGATACTTCTAAAAAATAAAAAAAAGGAAAAGAATTTCCCCGAAATTCAGACACATTTACAAACATCAAGACGCTTGACTGTTTTGCAAACAATTGGAAGGGAGTCCTACTTCTTACATGCGAGAACTAGACAATGAGGAGGGAATAAGTGAAAATAAAATAAAATAAAATAAACACAAGGAAAAGCTGATTGTTATGGATTACATCAAAGCTGTTTATCTCATTTATCAAATGGTGTCCCAGTGGCCCGTTCTCCTCGTCTTCGTCTTCGTTTTCGTGCTCTTCATTCTCTTCGTCTTCTCCTTCTTTGTCAAAATGATTGGGATATTCATTTTGAGTGGGGTCGTCATCCGTTATCACATTCATAGACAGTTTTTTGACCTCCTCTTCAAATTCGTCACTTGACGGAGGGGTTTGATACCCTTGTTTCAATCGATTCGGTTCAGAGGGTACTTCCATATCAAATGCATAATCGCCATTTTTGTCGTGTTTTGTATGTTTCAAAGTGTTGATGTCGGGTAGCGTGTCAGTGAAATGATTTTCATTGGAGTTTGTTGCATGATTGGAGGATTTAAAGACAAGCGGTTCGTTTTCTTTTTTTTCTTAATCAATACTGGCTCTCCTTCGATAGGCCAGCAAGTTGGAATGACACTTAAAAACGCTATGTACATAACAGCACAACATGTCAAGCGCAAATTTTTTTTTCTTTTAAATGCTTTCGGGCAAATAAAAACAATAAAACAAACAGCAATCACATAAGGCCAACCTGGATGAGAAGCTTTAAACCATTGATGCAGTTCAATAAAATCACTGCTTTGTTCGCAACGAATAGGTAATTCTTTTTTGAAATATTTGCCGAAAAACCATTGCTCCATTCTGAATGCTGCAAACGGACCTTGAACAAAGCCTTGGGGGTCTTTATACCACCACTCATCCGATTTTGTGCTTGTTGCTGCTGTTGAGTTTTTCGTTGTTTTGTGGGCTTCGCTCAGCTTGCTACTATCATTTGCATTGGTATTTTTTGCATAGCCGTTGAGTATGCCATCGACAATACTGTTGGTGTGTGTATTTACTATGTCTTTTTCATTGTTTTGTCGGCTCACATTTTTCTGCGATTCTTCCACAGATTGATTCACTGTGTTGTCATCACTGCCGTCGTTCTTGTGGTCTTTATGATTTGCATTGTTGCTTTCGTTTGCAGGAGAAGAGTCTTCCTTTTGTTTTAGCAATTGGGCACGACGAGATATCCATCGACCAGCCGATTTTTCCTTTTTTTTTTTTGTGTCAACAAAGGAAATCGACGATTTGCACAATATTAGCAGATGATAAGGAACAAAAAAAAGTCGAGCACTTTTTTTTTATTGCTTTGTTCCCTTTAGAGTCACGTATTTCGGGACATTACCTGCGGTATTGCTCGAGTTATGATGCCCATCCATATCATGACTGTTTTGTGGACTGCCACTAGTTTCATTTCGATCGGCTGACGGCCTTTGAAATGATTTGTGAATTGGGTTGTATGGTCCTTCTTTTTGCAATTGCTATTTGAGATGGGACACGAGTAAAAAACAAGCGTGAAAGTAGGCGCAGGGGAGAGAAAAAAACTTTACATGCATCCCTTTTTTTTTGAACATTATAGATTTGAACATAAATCTAGTTTCTAAAGGAAGAGAAACAAACTTTTTCCGTCTCTGTCAATTCCATGGCCAGTTGAGGCAACACAGGCTCTTGTAGTGCCATTTCAAAGTTCATCGTTTGATGTTTCTCTGGTATGTCACTAGAAACAACTTCTACTAAATCCGAAATCGCATTGTGTACGGTACTGTGTGTTCCACATTCTTATCTTTTTTTGACTCAATTTCCTCTCCCTCCTCCCCCCCCCTCTCTTGCCCCCTTCGGTATTAAAAAAAATTGTAAACCATTTCACCCTCCTCTAAATGGGCGTCTATTTATACGTAGCTAAATTTGCATCCATTTCAAAAAAATTTTTATTTTGCGATTTTTCTCATTTGCAAAAAAAAAAACACATTACGAGGCCATAGAAAGAGTGGAGATATATATACGAGGAAAAAGCCCAACCTGCTTTGATCGTGGAATTGAGTTTGATGGTTTGATTTAATGTTGTTAGTTTTGTTGCTTTCGTTGACTTGGTTTTGCTCATCAACAACACCGTTACGGGGTCGCAACGCTGTCGTGTTGTTGGCGTGTGCTTGATTGCCATTTATTTTATAAGCTGTGTGCAAAGGAGGTTGGGTTGATGACACGGGCCGATGTGAATTAGAATGAGAATGCCCATAAGATCGAGAATTTGTATGTTCTAGTTCATGTCGCATTTTCACATTTTTATTCCCACTTCACCCAACGCACATATATGTGAAAGAAAAAAATTAAAAGAAAAAAGTACCGTTGATTGGTTGGTGACTTGGCCTGTTTTTTTTAGTTTTCATTTCGTTTGCTTTTAAGTACTACAAAAAAGCGCTACACAACGCACAACCCAACTTTGTCTGCCTCGTTCTCCAAGCAGAGGTAGTCATCTCTTCACAAAAGTTATTGATAACACAGAAAACCAAAGTACAAAAATTTCAATTTTCAGCACAAAGTGTAATTGATCAATTAAATCTTAATTTTTTAATTTTAAATTTACCGCTTTAATGCTTTTGAGTCTTTGTTTTAATGTGCGCGTAGGCACAGACGAAGAGAGCTCAATTAATATATTATCACAACATTGATAAATAAAAACATGTAGGAAAATCCATTTTATAAAGTATTCGCTTCTTTATGTTGGACTTTCTTCTTATTTACAAAGTTTTATATGACATGGAGGTACTAAACCGAAAGATATTCCTTGCTACAATAAAAAATATTTGTATGTGAGGTATCCTGTACTCCAAATACAAACAAAACACTTCTTAAAAACTCGTAAGTTGAACAGAATTAAGGAACCCACCAGTTTTTGAAAAAGTATTGCACGTTGAAAGAAGATTTCGTGAACTTTAGAGAATGTATCCAAACAATAACCAACAGCAACAACGCATTCCAATCCAAACCGGATTTGTGCAGGTCTCGCCCCAAACGACTTATGTTCAACAAGTCCCACAACAACAGTTCGTTTATCCAAACCAGCAAATGGGGTTCATTCAACAGCCCTTGATGCAACAACCGCTAATGCAGCAACCTTTGATTCAACAGCCGTTGATACAACAACCGTTTATGATGGTAATTTCCGTTCCTTTTTTTTTTCTCTCCCCTCAAACAAGCAAGTTATTTGCAACTTTTGAATAGTCGCCGTTACTTCAACAACAGCAACAGCAACAGCAATTGGAATACCAACAATTAATGCAACAACAGCAGTTATTGCAACAACAGCAGTTGTTGCAACAACAACAATTTTTGCAGCAACAGCAATTATTGCAACAGCAACAATTGTTGCAACAACAATTGAAAGATTACAACACCAAGCAAAGTCAATTGAACGCTTCGTACGTTACCACGGCACGAGGCAAAGCAGGCTTGGCTACGAAAAAAGACTCTTTGTTGCAAGCCCGTGCTCAATTTGAACAACAGCAAAGACAAATGCAATTACAACTCAACACCGGACAACAATTGCAATTCGGTAAAAAAAAGACCCCCCTTTTTATGATCTAAATTTAAATTGCCTTTGTCCTTTTTTTTTTTGGTAGGCCCACAGTTTTACGATCAATTGAATAAATTGAACAAAGCGCTTGAAGACATAGCAAACCAGTTGAAAGGCGTTGATGCAGAAGAGGAGAAGGTTTACGAGACGGAATTGCTGTTGTATCAACAACAACAACAATTATCAACGTCCAGACAATCGTTAGGTAATGTCAGTGGCCTGGAAACGATTGAAATAGGTTTGCTGCAAGTTCCTCAAAAACCCTCCACTAAAAAGGTTAACGGAAATTTCGTTTGTTCTTTCATGTTAGTTTTCGTACTAAGTTTTTTTTATGGATAAAATCGTTATACGTTTTTTTGAAAGTAGTGTTCTAGTGGTTCAATGAGTAACCAGAGGACATTTTGTTTAGTTTTTTTTTGCCAATGTGATAATGTTTCTTTCGTGTTAATTTTTTTTTATACAGGCGCCTCCTCAGTACGTTGTGCAAAAGGAGCAAACGGTAAGCTTTTTTGTTTTTGAGAGCTTTAAGGAATACTTTGGTATACGTTTTCTCAAAAATTAAAATGTTTTGTAATTGTTGTGTGAATGTTTTTTAGACCATTACGACTGTTGTTGATGTTCAGGTTTGTTGAATCTTTATTGATTTTGTGTTCATGGTTGCATACTTGATCTGACATAACTATAAATAGAGCACGCAATACGATACAACAAAATCGGCCTTTTCGGCTATGTCCATATCTCCAACAACATGGAGTCAACCCCACCCAGACGCCAAAGGAGCCGTTACAGGCGAATCAAAGTACGACGAAGAAGCAGCAAAGAAAGATGCGGCTGCTTTGCGAAAAGCGATGAAAGGTAGTTGTTTTTTTTTTTAATTTTAAGGTTCAAAATGTATTTGTATGTAACTTTGTTTGAAAAAAAAAAGGGCTTGGATGCGACACGGCTGCGGTAGTGCAAATTACTGGAAATCGAACATTTGCACAAAGACAAATGATAGTGAAGGCATTTGTTAACGTGGACGGAAAAGATAAAAGAAATTTGTTGAGTGATTTGAAGAGTGAATTGGGTGGCGATGTGCAGAAGTTAGTATTGCCGTTGTATATGCATCCAGGTGAATTTGACGCTCATTTGATGCATAAAGCCATGGATGGGGTTGGCTATGATACTGAGTTGCTAGTGGAAGTGCTGTGCACCCGGTATGATGCCAAACTTGTGCTTAATTGACGTGGAGGGGAGGGAACATAAAAGAATTGTGAGAACTTTTGTTTATTTTCTCTTTTCTCACTCGCAGAACAAACCAAGAAATCGAGAACATGAAAGCAGCTTGGAAAGAAGCGACAAAATCAAAGCAAAGCTTGGAAGAGCGAGTTGGAGAAGAAACGAAGAAAATCCTAGGATCTGGTCATTTCCGCACTTTGTGTTTAAAACTTTTGGAAGCCAAGCGTCCTCCCAATAAAAAACCTGATGATATTCAAGTCCAAGCAGATGCAGAAGAAATGAATCAACTCCTTCTTGGCCACTCGAAAGTGAAAGACGTCAAAACCAAATTTGTTGAAATTTTCACTGGTACTGTTTTGTTAGGGAAACGTAAGCAAGGAGGTTTAAACATGGTTTGTGATCACAAAATATTTATATAGAGAGATCTTGGGCCCATATTTCCGCACTATCGGGATCTTTTCAAGCCATTTCCAAGAAGTGGACGTTAGATTCTGCCATTAAGAAAGAGTTTGGAGATGGTGATACTACCACGGCATTGCGTGTAATCGCTGAGTTTTGCATTCAGCCGTTAAGTACTTTTAGACTTGTCTTTATGTTTGTAGTAACTTATATGGCTCAAAAAGCTGTGTCACAAAAACTTGGTCTTTACAGGTACGATTTCTGGGCAGAAAAATTACAAACTGCAATGAAGGGTCTTGGAACTGACGACTCCAAGTTGATCCGTGTGGTTATCAGTCGATGTGAAGTGGATATGTCCAACATTGCTCAGGTAAGCAATTGTTTTTCTTCTCTTTTATTTTTGCAAATGGGCATGTTATATGTGTAAAAGGTGTTCGGACAACGTTATGGTAACGGAAAAACCTTGAAGAATTGGATTGAAAATGATACAAGTGGCAATTATCGCAGCTTGTTGTTGTTCTTGTGTGGATACTAAAAACTTGTGTGTTATGACAGAGGATGTTAAGATGCAAAAAGTGATCACTTTTTCAAGATCAACATTTGCATACAAGTTGTGTAATTTCATTTTTCAGTTAACTAATCACTTCAAAATTAAGATGTACGAGTTTGTCATCTTGTGAAAATACGAAATCTGTAAATAAGAAAAAGATGCTGCAACAGATATGTACGATTTTTGTGTGTACGTCTGACTTTTGTTCTATTGCCAACACGCTGGCCTCACATGTATAATACGGCATTATATACGACTTTTTAAATATAAAGTTCCTTTTTTTTATGTGTTCGGCTTTTTTCAGTCGCCATAATAAAACAATTTCACAAACACAAAGATCAGTTTTGAAATAATTTTTTTTTATGAAAGATAAAATTGTGTGGAAGTGATTGAGGCAGGTACCTTTAAAAATTCTGCAAGATAAATAAGAAGTAAATGATAAAACTCATAAAAAATATTAAAAAATGAATCTTGAGCATTGTGTCTTATTGTTTAGATTAAATTCGATAAATTAATTTGTCAAAAACTCGAAACAAAATTAAAAAACCTCCACACCAAATAAAATTGCAAAGCTAAAATTTAATTTCACAATAAAAAAAAATTTTAATTATATTTTTCTAATTTTTTAAAAACTACAAAAAATACAAGGCCAATTCTTTTTTAAAAAGTATCTACGTGATTCCTAAAAAAGATTAAAAAATTGCTTCTTGGTAATACATGTCCAATTTAAATGCACTGCTGAGAAATTTTAAAAATCATTTAATAAAACAATATTTTTGATCAACATGGAAAATGTTATTAAAACCAATTTCATATTTAAAAACTACAAAATTTGTAGATTTTTAAAAAACTATTGTTAAATGTTTATTTTTCATGGAGAAAATCGATTCTCTTCATAGATGTGCTACTTATGGCAGTTTTAAAAATCAATCATATGTGTATTTTTTTATGAACAATTTTTTATCTATTATAACATAAGTAGGTTTCCAAAAACTAGCTAGGTATACTTGTGATGTTATATTACATGATTCTTTTAAATAAGTAATTTTAATAATTCGTTTTGCATATAATCGAATGTAACATTAATTTATTTTATGTATCTTTAATACTTTTTCCATTTGTACTTTGATTTTATCAAAATTTTGTGATTGAAGTCAATATAGTCAAGATCAATATTATCAATAAACTCGAAGGTATCAATCGTTATGATAAGTGGCAATAACAAGATAATTCCAGGAAACTTATTGCTGAAAACAGTCTAGTAAGTCATTATTTGGCAAATGCGTCTGCACTAGGAATTAAGTTGAATGAAGTATCATTGAGACAACAATTATTGATTTTGCAAAAACATGTCAAAAAATAACAAAATCATTAGAAAGCAAAGAATCACAAGTTTATATAAAACAAGTACACATTGACATAAAAGTAGTTCCAAAAAACGAACAAAGTGAAATATATGCTGTTACGATATTGATACGAGAAGACTTAAATCCGATAAGTGGCTATTATTAAAGATGCTTTGATTTCGAAAAAGCAGATCAAAATTGTACTTATATCCATACAATTGTTTTCGATATGTCGACGGAAATACAGTAAGATAAAAAAGAAAGTTGACACCTAAAATGCCACCTTATAGAGATGATTGTGTTTCTCCATGAAAAAACAACATTTAATCAAAATTTTTTTTTAAAAAATATCTACGAATCGTGTAGTTTTTAAATATCATTTTGGTTTTTTAATAAGTCTTTCCAATTTTT
>ASPP01018007.1:0-13249 GCA_000512085.1 Reticulomyxa filosa
AATAAACTGGAATAAAAGAATATGATGTTTCTCAAAGACTACGATGATACAAGCATATTTTTTTTTAAAAAGTATCTACGCGACTTGGAGATTTCTAAAATGTAAACAAAAAAATTTGAAAATTTCTTAATCATAAGATACGTTTTAGGCGTTCAGTTTTCTTTGCAACATAATGTAATAACATAAATGAATTTTGATTTTGTGATAAAACAAATTAGATTAACTTAATTCAATATATTATAATATGTATACTCAATTTAAATTTTTTTATCTATGTGTTAAACAATTTATCTTTTTATGTAGTTGTTTTAATTCACTTATCAGAATGTATATTTTTGTGTTTCATAAAATCAACTTACTAGATTATGTTAGTGCAATCGACAACATAAATCAATTAATGATAAGTGATTATGTTGTTTTTATCGTACTAACTTAAAACCTGAAATGCAAGTGTCATATTCTATGCACATTTGTGTCATTAATATTTACATTTCATTGTTATCAGTAGTTGCATTATTGTTGCTCTTGATGACAAAGGATTTTGAATCAACTATATTATCATGTTTTCTAAAGTGTTTTTCAACTTAACTTCCATTTTTTGATATTTGTCAAGTATTTTTTAATCTGTATTATATCAATGTAAAACTATAATAATTGAAAATACTTGACAATTATTTATAATAAAGACAATTTTTATTTCTATGAATACTTACAACTGAAATGTATCAAATCTGTAAAGTATGCAATCTTCCTGTTTGCTTGTACCATAATCGATCTTAGATGGAAAAAACACAAATTTTGAGCTTTTTGCGTTCCTTTTTACTTGAACTTGTTTTTTAAAACTAGTCGAGCGAAAAGTCTTAATGATTGCTTATTTTTGTCATATTTCAAGAGTTTGCAATATTAAGTTATATTTTTCTAATACGTGCTCAATACAAATGCAACATTAGCACAACTTATGGATTCATTTTGCCAATTGTGTATTTTTTAAATCTTCAGAATACATAAATAGATTTTTGTATCATTCTACAATGCCTTCTAATTAGTCTTGTATTATTCTAAATCAATATTTGAAAATAGTCCTTTTTTTTGGTCTTTAAAAAATAAAATGTTGATTTTGACATTTTTTGTAAGGTTTAAAATTACAATTGAAACATTGATCAATTTGATGAAGTACAGTCATAATTGACTCTAACCTTTTTATCAGAATACAATTTTTTTGTTCTACTTTTTTCCTCCAGTTTTCCAACAAGGTATAACAAATATAAAAGCATACAATAATGTGTCAGAAAAGGACGTAGAAAAATGAATGTAATCTTAAATAAACTAAATTTAATTTATTTTGCTTTTTTGAACTACGCTATGTTAACAATTTCAGAATAATACAAAGATTATATTTTCACATCTTTTAAGTAGTGTGGTAATGTACGCTTGCTAGGACTTGAAAATGATAGGATATGTTGTTTATACATTTTGCTGCTAAATAAGAGACGTATTTTTTCTTTTAAAGCCTTTTCTTTTTTTGTCAATTCATCATCAACAGCCAATTTTTTCATATCATTCCAATTTTTCAGAACGCAAGATGTCGTTCGTGATTGTCCTTTTTTATTTTTATTTTCACCAAGAGTTTTAGTTTTAGCTTTCCATTTTTCAACTGGTAAATACCATGCACCGTAGGACGGTCTTTTCGAGGAGTTTGCAAATGTTTGTTTTTGTTTTTTAGTATGATTTTGAACAATTGTTTTTTTTTTTAAAAATTCGTTGTTTTTTACAAGCGCTTTGCTTTTCGATTTTTTTTGCGGCTGGAGATTTTTGGAGAAAGCAAATATTTTGGAGTTTTTTAGACTATCTTCCTTTTTTTCAACTGTACTTTTCATACGGTCTAATGAGTAAAGATGGGCCGCAGTTAGTTTTGACACGTGAAATGTCTCAATTGAAGAGGAAGATGAACCAGAATCATCCCACATTTCTTGCTGTACTTTACTTTTTTTTTTTTGTATCGCTGGCCTTTTCCGTGTTTAACCAATTTGAGTGTTTGTCGACTGTTATTGAATTTAAGAATTCAGTCTAACGCATTTTTTTGGTTTGATGTGTAAACTGAGAATGATGTTAATTAGAATATATAAAATGAAATAAAATAATTTTTCTCCAGTACTATAGCATCTATTTGATCCAATCGATTTAAAGTACTATTTTAGGTTTTTTGTTGAATTTCTTTTGTTTATTACTCATTCTCAGATTACAACAAAAAATTATAAACTATTATGCAAGTATCAAACCTTTCTGGGATTTTTAGAGTTTCTGAAATTACTATTTTGCTTTCAGGGAGATCTGAGAAGCGCCACTTGACTTCAATAAATGGATCGTATCCTTTTTAAAACAAACAAATAGGATTGAGTGGTATTTTATCTAAATTTCGTGTTCTTGACCTTTTCTATTTCTTAATTTTTGCTTTGCTTCAGCAATTTTGGAACTTTCCATATCGTATGTTTTTTGACGGTCACCGTATTTATTTTGTATGAAGTAAATATTAATATTGAGCTTTCTCCTACTCGAAACATAATTATTAATTTATGTAATTCTTAAAATAATTTCCATCCCTTTTAAATCACTTTGTCTTCACATAACTTTTTTACATGAAATAATTCTGATTTTGCAATATTGTACGCAGATATTTATCTTTCTAAGCTAAAAATTGTGGAGAAAAGTTTTCAAACTATAATTGAATCTCTGTTAATTTGTAAACTGTTTTGAATTTGTTTTTTCATGTCTGATGAAAGTAATGTCAAGCTTTAAATCGGCTTTAAAAATCATGTTAAGTCAAATTATTTTAAGATTGAACACAAAAAAAGCAGTGAAGTACTATGTTAAAGGCATAACCAATTTGAAGATTTCAGAAATAGTGTGGCCCAAAGTAAATTGATTTAGTACGCTTTTAGAAAGATTAACAAAAGGAACATCTAACCAGGAGCAAATTCGGAAACGGCAAGCGATCCACGAGAACCAGTATTAATTTGAGCCAACTGTGATCCGGCTTTTTAACTTTGCTGACACGTCTTCTTTGTGAAGCGGCTTTGATTTCATCACTGAGATAACCTTTTCGCAATAAGTTATCCGTTCTTTTCAAAAACAAGCACTCACACATTTCATTAAAATTCAAATTTTTTACATTAAATATGCCTTTGATTTCTTTTGGATATGTTGTATACGATTGAACCATTGAGCTTGCTGCTTCTTTTCCTTTCTCTTTTAACTTCATATACAAAATATATACATATATAACGTTTTATTTTTTTTAATTATATAAATGTTGAGATATCCACTAATAAATAAACGAGAACAACAAAAGCACAAAACAGGTTCATTTTGTTCGACGTATTCAGAAATGTGGCGATATAAAAACATTCGAGGTGTATTCTCGAATGTGTTTTGATGATCTTCCATTCCAAGTTGTGACATCCATTGTTGCGTCACGTGTTTGGTGATAGCGTGAGGATTGCGATTGGCAATAGGAGCGGTGGCACTTGCAGGAACGTTCTTGGTCCAGTATTGATTCAGATATCTCCAAATTTCATTCGCGTCAAACTTTTGAAAAGATAGACGGTGTTTTTGCAAAATGTCCAAATATTTCATTTCCGAGGGATTCAGCATTATCAATGCATTACCTAGTTTCCCCATGCGTGCCGTTCGTCCAGTCTTTGTTGTTTTTTTTAAAAAAAATGATTATACTTCTTCAATTTCATTGCATTTTGCATCAAAGTCAACAATAACGGAGTTTGAATTGGACATTAACTCTGTGAATGTAGTCTTGTAAGCGTGGTGGTGGATCAAATTGAATAATCCAATCAACTCCTGGGATATCTAAACCTCGTGCGGCGACATCAGTGGTAAGCAATACCCCGCGATTCGCATTGCAAAAAGCAAAATAAGTGCATGTTCGATCGGACTGGGACATGTCGCCACGAAGTTCAAACCAGCCGTTGATCAAGTGGGCTGCCGCTTGTTTATCATGGGTTAACGTCACATCCTTTATTGCGGCCGCATGTTTGCCATCAGGCTTCATTTCCAATGTCAAATCGCTTGACTCGGATTGTGGTGTTTTTTCATTATCCGATTTGCCTTCTAAGTTTTTCAATATCAGCTCGCGTCGTGTTGGAGACAAGCTTACTTGTGAAAACAACTGATAAAAATAGTTCACTGCGCTGCATGTACTTAAAAATATCACTACCTTTAACCCCTGTCTAGTCAGACACTCTCCCAATTCAAACAAGCATTTTTTTTCTCTACATATAATATATAATATATCATATATCACATATCACATATACATACATATATGTATATGTGTATATTTTATGTTGCGAAAAATGACTTGTGAAATCGCTTTTGCAAAATGAGCAGCAATCCAATCAAAGCTAAGGATTTGGATCGTCTGTTGACGCACAAGTACTGATGTGTCAAAGTCTCTGGGACAAAGTACTTGCTGTTTTCTGCCGAGGAGGTGCTATCAAGCGCTTCGTTTTTTTGCAGTCCAATCCGAACTGGGTTGGACAGCGACAGCTCTGCCAGACGATTGACCCCGCCTGACAGCGTTGCCGAAACCAATACATTGCATCTACGCACATACAAATCAATTTGGCACATTGAGTTTTCCTTTCCAAAAATAAATAAAATAATAATAATAATATACCTTGGGACCATGCCTCGATTACGAATGAATTGAAGGATTTCTTGCACATCTTTTTCAAAGCCCAAATCGAGTAATCGATCAGCTTCGTCTAGGATAAGCCATTGCAACTGTTCAAAATGAAAGGCCTTTGTGTTATTCATGTGATCCAAAATGCGGCCCGGAGTGCCAATTACGATGGACAGACCTTTGCGCAAGCCCACTTTTTCTTTCTTTTTTTCCGACCCTCCCATGCACGTTCCGCTTGTCAAGTAATGAAAGCTTTTGATCGTTAGTGTCCGTAACACCTGCCATATTTGCAGCGACAACTCCCTCGTCGGCACTATTATGAGCGCCTTCGTGCCATCTCCTCGGCTTACCCTTTCGCCTGTCAAGTCATTCACCATTGGTATCAAATATGCCAATGTTTTGCCACTGCCAGTCTCTGCTTGCAATAAGCTTCATTTCCCCCCCCCACAATCATCATTCACAAACTCAAATTTCTTGTTTTTTTCGAATCCTCGTAAATTCGCAAAAAAAAAAAGGGGTTTTAAAATTTTTTTTGAAACGCACTTACACATCACGGTTTTGCAATAGATAGGGGATCGCTTTTGATTGCATCGTGGTCGGCTTTTCCAAACCCATCACTTCTTTGATTTGTTTGAGCAGCTTTTCCTTACTGCCTTCATTAAAACGAAAGTCGTCCCAACTCGAGTTACTTTTCACTAATTTTACCGATTGCACCGAAGCTTTGCTGATCGCCATGGTCTTGATGTCATTGTTGTCATCTTTCATATCATCCGATGCAAGATTGCGCTTTCGCTTATTTGTTCTTTCCTTTTCCTTGTCTTTTTCTTTTTCATTTTTGTCGTTTTCTTGATCTTTTTCTTTTTCTGATTCTGTTCCATTTTCTTTCTTTGGGGAATTCTTCATTTGCTTGGATGAAAAAGGAGGTCTAAGGCGTGGGGGATTTGATTTGGCGGGTATAGTGACGATAGTTGCGGCTTTACTGTGATCTAATTCGTCTAAGAATGAACCGAGGCTTTTGCCATTGCTCTTGTCGAGAGCATTTGAGATTGTGTCTGGTTGCAACGAAGGAAGAGATTTAATGGACGATAATGCGACAGTATTATTGTCGATTTGTTCATCTGGAAAACAATCTAAAAAAATTGACTCATTCAAACGTCGACGTTTTGAAGATGGGACAACATTCCGATTTAACATCTTTTCTATTTAAAAGTTCATGTTCGGTTTGATTCTTCTTAACTCGCTTTGCCGTAACATATTAGTACTTTGGTGAAACTCGTATGACAGAAATGTTGGTCTTTTTGTAATTAAAACCTCAAGTACTAGAATAAAAAAATATATTATCCCGCTTGTGGCATCGCCAAGGACTAACAAAAGCAATAACACTCAACAAACAGTTTTTTAAGCAAAAGGTAATTTACTGTTCGTGACAGTTATTAAATACGTGAAAATAATTTAAAAACGGAGTAGCATTAACATTAGCTGTTTTCTAAAAACTCCTTTTTTTTTGTCCTAGTGGTTTAGTTTCAAGTCATCTTTTATTTTTGTTCTTCTAAAAAAAACAGGTCAAAATATGTCAAGTTCCAGTCTGGCTTTACTAGATGAAATATTGGATTTTGTTTTTTCTAAACAAACACTTGATATCAACGACATTTCTGACGCGCAGTTGGAGTTCTATTCAAAGTACACCAGTGATCCACACTTAACGAAAGAGCAACTGGCAATAAAAGCGTCGACGCTGCGACGAAAAGCTTAATGGTATATGATTACAGATGTATTCAATCGTTTCGTTTTTTGCAACTGAGCGCCATGGAGCATCCGAGCTATGAATCTTTGGTTCGACCAAAACTAAGTGATGGAAACAACACTGTGCGCATTTTGGATCTTGGTTGCTGTTTTGGGACAGATTTGCGATCCTTTGTCGCTGATGGTGCAAAAGTTGATTACGTTGTCGGTGTTGACAAATTTAGTGAGTTCATTGATTTGGGACTGGAATTTTTTGGTGACAAAGAAAAAAGCATGGCTAAAAGGTTTCTGTCGTTATATATGTAATACGTATACACGTTTATTTATTTGTTTAATAAACAGCTACGTACACTTTCAAAAAAAATGTACAAATAAAAGCCTTACTATTTTTTTTTTTTTTATGTTGTTTGTTATTGTTGTTGGCGGTGACACAAGATTCATTGTTTGTGACATATTGGACAAGAAGACATTGTTGGAGAAGATATCCAAATTGAATCCAAAAAAGCAGTTTGACGTAGTGTACATTGGATCAGTGCTCCATTTTTTTACGTATGAACAGTCGAAGCAAATAATGGAAACTGTCTTTGAGTTGCTGAATCCTAACGGAGGTATTGTCTTCGGTCGCAATGCGGCTTTTGAAAACCGCGTTGAAAAGGACGGCCCATTGACAGAAGGCCCGAGTGGAAGATTAGTGTTGAGAAACGAACAAAAATGGGCTCAGCTGTTGCAGGAATGCGGATACAAAGAGGTTGTTACCACGATGTTGGAGGGCCAAAAGCTGCGACAAAGAATTGGACATCGAACAGAGTGGAAAAGACGGATCGACCAAGGAGTTGGCTTTTTAATTTTCTGCGCTCAAAGATTGAGCAAAAACGACTAAGTGTACATGAGTTGTGAACACTTTTAAAAAAAATTGTCGGCCTTATTTTTCCAGCATTATCATATAATTAATATTTGCAGAAATTTCCACAAAAAAAAAAAGTTCAAAAAAATTGAACTTTGTTTTTGTATTTAGCATTGATATCACAAATTTTCATTGGCTTTGCAAACTTTTTTTTTGTTGCAATGCTTGGAACAAAGTTTGTCGAGAGACGACACATTTTGTAAAAAAACTCGGACACTAATAAAAAAATAATAGGAAGATTGTTAATCAACAGGGTAATCCTCACCATGGGATCTTTCAATGAGAGTAAAAAAAAAACGTTCAACAACAAAAAGCTACTGTACAAGAGAAGTGAGGGGAGAGAAAAACAAAACAACAAAACAAATGATAAAATTGTCCTTCCTTTCCACGAGAAGAAAAACGCAAGAGCTGTGACAGAACTTGTTTCCAAGTGAAAATAGTATACCAGCTTGATACAGTGAGTCATAAAAAAATGCGCATACTTTATATAACGAACACTGAATCAAACAACTTTGAAATAGCATTTATTGTTTTGCAGCATCTATATTTTCAGTAGTGGAGACGACAGTATTGGCAATAGTGGCAGGAGGATCAACAGGATTAACAGGGTTGATAGGGTTGGCAGGGTTTTGTCGAATGGAGGCCACCTTGGACATTTCGGCGTGATGTTCTCTATCAATGTTGGTGATTTCTTTTTCCAAAGCGGATGTGATTTCCATGAGAAATTCCAAATCGACACCTCCTTTTTGGTTTGGTTTGTATCTGCGATAAGTGTCAGTGACGGTTCTGGACAAGGGCTCTTTTTCCTCTTCGCGATCTGACGCACGTCGTTCGTGCGTGGGATTTTTTTTCTGGGTTTGTGCCAAATGGAATCGCACGTGCTGCTTTTCAGTTCGCGCGCGGTCGTACCCAGTCAAATCGAGTTCACTCATGAGTTCGATCTGATGCATTTCACTTCCAGCATGCGTCAATGGCGTTTGTGGTGACATCATATGTTTGGGTAAATTCATTTCGGTTTCCAGTTCCGCGTCATACTCATTGTCGGTTTCATATACATCCCCGCGAGGATTGGTGTGTTGTCTATTAAAATGGTTATCATTCTTATTATTACTGTTATTGTTATTATTGTTATTATTACTATTATTATTATTATTATTATTCGCAGTGTCATTTAAAAGATTATTAGCAACAGCACCAGCAACATTGGGCAGATTATTGTTTGTCTCTTCGACAGGAGTGCCAAGTTTGATTTCGGTGAATCTGGCCGATGTTTCATTCTTTTCTTCGGTGACGACAGGCAGCTTGTTGGATCTCCTGGGCGGGAGCTGTGGCGTATTGATATTGAAGTCCGATTTGGAAGGGTTGTTTTGGAGCGACGGAAACGTGGGCTCGTATTCGTTGGCCGCGGCTGTCGGCGGCTTTCCGGAGGCGTCGACAATGTCGCCATCACTTCCTGTCCCGAGCGGGGTCACGGGTGCGACGGGATCGAGGATATCCACCATGAATAACGCCGGAAAACGATTGGTGTGATGCATAGACTCATGCAATGAAAACAATCGCGATGCGAGCGATTTCATCGGCGGCGAAAATGGAAATTCGTTCGCTTTCTTCTTTTTCTCATCGTCTTCTTCCCCTTCTTCTTCGGTATGAAGATTTTCGACGGGAGGTGGGATACCGCCTGTTGTTGCATTGGCAGGCATTTTCACATAATTGGTCCCCGTTGGACTGGTCACTCCCGTCATTCCTGCGACTTCCCGTTGCGTCGCCATGCGCGTCTTCAGTTGGTTCTTCGTATACAGCGACACCGAATACTCGTACAGTGCACGCAGCAAGATTTGGTCGTCGTACACCCATCCTGCTATCATTATTATGTCCAGCACGACGTTGTACCAAGTAAATAGTCCTTTTTTTTGTTATTGTTATTGTCATTGCAGTCCTTTACCAGAGGAAAGGGATCAATAAATTATAGAAACAATATAAATCATGTACTTATATTGTTTCTATAATTTACTGACCCTTTCTCTTTGTCTCGTTCTGAGAGACACATACACACCTCGAACGACACCATTGATGGTAATAAAGATTTGGCCGGTCAAATTGAGAATACAACACATCGCGTACCAGTACATTGTGAATCGAGCAAATCTTTGTGTTCCTTGTGGACTTACGTATGCATAGCGTCCTTTTTTTTTCCATTAAAAAAGGGCCCCCCACATGTACATCCCATCCTTTTTTCTTTTTTTGAAAAGAGATAGGGGTTTAAGAAGAAAAAGAAAGCAGTTTTTATTTGGTTGTTTCGTGAACCTCTCCAAACGAATAATACGTCAACCATGAACGCCAATGAGGTCCCCGTGGCTCCGTACCACAAGGCATGAGGTAAAAATGTACCATTCAAAATTAGTGCAGCGGCCATGATGGCAAAGCAGTGATGGATGTAGGTCCCCCAAGGAAATACACCTTGACGATTGACTGCCAAGAACCATAGATAGTAAAAGATAATCGACCCCGACGCTTGTCGCCATACCCAAAAATGCACAGCTTCTTTGTCCATTTTTATTAATGCTTTGTACCAAAAGTCAGGATAAAATATCAATGAAAACACTGCCGACATCAACAAAGTAAACTCCCACAGTCCTGTCATTATGTCAACACTTACTCGTCTTTGGATTCGAAATCGCCCCTCCTCATCCAAACTCCTTGTCAGTTTCAATAATATCGTTTTAATTTGCTCTTTTCGAGTTGGGCTCACTGGCTGCTCTTCCGCTATCTTTTCGAGACTTGTTCGCCGACGGATCACTGGTGCCAAATGTAATACCTTCCATCTCTCCAAAATCTCTACGCCAAATTGGCAGATCAGTGTCGTTATTAAACCACAATAGAGAGGATCAAACGGCATTCTGGAGGAAGCAATATCAGGACTTTTTTTGTCTTGAGTTTTGCCCAGTCGCAAAAAAGCGGTGCACTGACTAACGTGCAATCAAAACATTCAAAATCGACCACTTTCAAATTAAATCTAAGAATACGTTATTTAATACTTATGCTTGTAATTCAACACAAATGTCTTTTCAATTGAAAAAGTTTGAATATGTTCTCTCATTAAATAAAAATAATAGACAGCACCCAATTCAATTTTTCGTTGACTTAAAAAAAAGTTCAAAACAATTTTTATCGTCTTGCATCATCCAAAAGAAACAACAAAAGAAGCTGAAAGAATGAGCTTAAGCGTATCCATGAAAGTTATGAGCGAGTTTTTTCTTTTAGAAACCAAGTTATCTTTAGGTTATTATTCTTTGTTTTTGTTTACTGTTTGAAACAGTCGAAAGAAGAAGTCCAAATAATTGTTCATTATTGGATTCGAATATTAAATGTTAAATTAGGATGGGTCAAGGATTTTGAAAGACTCATTGCCAATTATGTTAGTTCATTTAATTTTTCTTTCATTTAGGTTAATCAAAATATTCAAATATTTATTTAACATAGGTATCTACAGTCTTCATGCTTGATTCGTTTCGTTCATCATCCAAACTAGTCAAAACATTCAATGAACATACCGATGTTGTATATAATGTTGATTATTCAACATTTGATGATGGTCAATTTATTTGTTCTGGATCACGTGATAAAACAGTTCGTGTATGTAATATTAAGGGCAACAAACAAATGCAATCATTTAATGGACATTCATCTTCTGTGAATTGTGTGAAATTTTCACAATATCATTATTATAATAATCGTCAAAATGTCATTTGTTCTTCGTCATTTGACAAGACAATTAGCTTTTGGGATTTCAAGCATAATAAGCAATTACAAATATTCAATGGGCACACTGATGGTGTTTGTGGAATTGAATTTTCATCATTTAATGGTGGTAGATATTTATGTTCTGGATCATGGGATAATACAATTCGTTTATGGGACATTGAAACATCAAAAGCATTACATGTTTTCAATAGACATAAAAATTGGGTTTGGTGTATTGATATTTCACCATTGCAAAGTAATAAAAGCAACAGTAATACAATTAATAATATTGGTGTAGTTGGTGGTAATGGATATACAATTTGCTCTGGATCATTGGATAATACTATTCGAATATGGGACATTGAAACAATCAAACAATTAAACGTATTCGAAGGACATAAATGTGAAGTGAATAGTGTAAAATATGGATCAAATGAATTAATAAATATAATATTATCTGGATCAGGTGATAAAAGTGTTCGTTTGTGGGATATTCGATCTGGTGGACAGATTCAAGCGTTCAGTGGACATGAAAACGGAGTGTTATGTGCTGAGTATTCACCATTTGTAATAAAGAATAGTATTGGTAATTCAAATGTGATATGTTCTGGATCATTGGATAATACAATTCGTTTTTGGGATATTCGATCAAATAAAAATGAATTGTATGTAATGAAAGTAGACGAAGGAATATATTGTTTTAAATTTATAGAATTGAAAAAGAAAGTAAATGACAATGAACAAATATCAAATGGTGATTGTTGTATCAATTTATGTTATGGTTCACGTAATGGTTTAATTCGTGTTTATGGATAAACACATGTTAATGAAAAGTTTATTTTATTTTCATTTTACAATTTACTGCAGCAGTGTATTGGCAATACAGACAAACAAAAAGATAATTCTTTAAGCAATTTTTAAGAAACAGGCAACTAACATTCTGGTATTTAAAAAAATCGCTTGTAATTAGAAGAATATTTCAAATAAAGTAAACATATAAATCTTTTTTAATACAAACGCTTCTTTGAGTTTTTTGTGCATCAGTATATGTTAAACATTTAAGTTACTCTAAGCATTCACTGAACACACAAGTATCGTAAGAAAAGAAATGACAATTATTGTGATATTAATTATTTGTTTTTTTGTTTTTTTAGATGGATTGCAGTGGGACTATATCGCTTCATCCTCAATTCACAATACTTTTTAACCTTTCTACATGTACAAACTAAGATCTTTCAGGTTAAAAGAGCAACAATTCTAAGAAATAGAACACAGTAATCAAAAAAGAAACATAAAAACAAAAGACACAAAATCTTACAACGACCAAAAAGGTCCATGCAAAACTAATCAAAAGAAAAACAATAAGGTATTTCAATTTAAATTGCGATTTACTTGAGGAAACTTGACAATTCAAATCACCAATATGAGCTGTTTCATTGACAGGGACAATACATTGATATTGGAAGCAATTCTTGGACATTTATCCACCAATTGCGACTTAATTCACTGTACCGCAAGCATTCTATCAGGAATTATTCTACAGTATCTTCATCACACCAAATACAATCAGGAGAATATAATTTTTGGATGTTATACAAATAATCATTCAATCCAACTTTGACAGCAATCAACTGACGAATAATCTTGCGTTCACTAAATGTCAATGAATGCAGCTGGTTGGATAGGAAATATCGTGACATTGTATGTCTTGGGTTATCAATACCTTCACAAATCAAATGTCTATGTAAAGGATGGATTTAATCCACGGTTATTCGGGAATGTCGCTGATCTATGCTGCTGGATCAATCTGGTTGCAATTGATAAGCTTTCTTGCATAAAATTTCCACCCAACAGGATTCATAACCAAATCATTGAATATATCAGGCATGTTATTGAATGATCGTTGTAATTTGTTCAATTGATATATGAAATATTGTAAAACAAGCACTTCGCTCAAACATGAATACAATACGTTACAAAAAGTAACCAACAAATAACATTCAACATTTAAGCAATAATTTTAATTTAAAATTTGTTTGGAAGTGCATTATTTTATATTATTTCAAAAAGATTTCAATTTAAAATCCAAAACTTTTGTGATCATCACACAGCTTATTGCCTTGACTCACCTCTGTGCAGCTCAGAGGGAATCCAAGGGTCACTTT
>ASPP01018021.1:0-13193 GCA_000512085.1 Reticulomyxa filosa
ACCAAAGGCAATGGCAACAACAATAGCAACAGCACAACTCCAAGCAAAACAAGCGCAGTAACGGCGCAAGATGTGCCATTGCCCTCCACTCCTTCATCTTCGCTGTTTTCGTCTGGACGACCACAATATACCATTGGACACACAGCTACGACGACAATGATCACTGCAAACACAAGTATAAACACAAACGCAAACACAAATGCAAATGCAAATACAAATATAAATGCAAATGGAATGACAAACTCAGCTGCAAACAGAAACAGTGGTGACTCGAGTCAAACCCATTCAAATCGAGGCGACAAAGGAACCGAAGCAAAGAGCACTCCTGTGAATTCGCAATACAAGACTCATAGCGACAGCGCTCCAAGCAGTAATACAAACAGCAATAACAATAATAATAATAATAATAACAATAATAATAATAATAATAATAATAATAATAATAATAATAATAATAATAACATGACAAAGACCATAGCCGAGAAGTACCCAGAACAAAGTGGTGACGACAAGATCAAACGATTTCGGGTAGGTGACACTACAAAAGAAAAAGGGGAGTTTGGAAGAAGAGGAGGGGTACTATTAAACATTTGTAAAAAAAAAAAAAAATGACCAGCAAAGAAAACGTGTTCCATTCAAGACATTGGAAAGTTCAACAATCGAAAACTTTTTGGAACGACGACCGAGCGAGTCGGAGTTGTGGGAAAAGAATATTCTACCCTCGCTTCCGCCCTCGGAGCGCAGTTCATTGAAGAATCAGCGCAAACACAACCTACGACGCAAGTTGTCAATGGAAATTCGGCCGACGGTGGAGCAATTGGAAAGACGGGGCATAATTCCAAAGGGCGGGATGCAGAATCCTACGGAGGCAGTGGAGCGAATAAAAAATCGTCGACAAGAGAGCATGTATCAATTGGAAGTAAAGTTTTCGCAGCGTCCGGCAGCGCAGGATCTGATAACCAATGGTATCATGCAGCCACATTTGCAGGAGGAATTGAGTGAGGCCATTGTGGAGATTGACAGTCGGGACAGTCTGGCCACGCATCCTAGTGTTCGTCCACGCCTATTGTCCAATGAGTCGACAGGCATGCCGCCACAAGTATGGATGAGGCCTTCACGAGGCAGTCTGGATAGCGGCATCCCATTGCCGATGGAAGACAATCTCTCGCCACGAGCCTCCACGGACGCGGCTATGTTTAGTAAGAAGTCGGCGGACAACTCTACCGTGAATGGGATCGGTATCATCACCATCATGTCGCCTCCGACGCCTGCGCAAGTCAATGAAGACAACGAGTGCAGCGACGATGCGCTCGATATCGAAGCCAAGTGGAAGACCCATGTCAAGGTCAAATCCAAGTCGCAGTCGCATTTGCAAACACGGACCACACGTGGCTTGACGGTGGAGCTGAGGGAAATGATGCAAGAGCAGCTGAATGAGGTCTCGTTCCAAGCCGATACACTGCCTTTCCTCATCTATCAATTGCAAGACACGTTCAAAAAGTTTTGTGATGAAAAGCACGTCTTGCAAGACGCCGATGGCCCTTTGCTGTTCCAACAATTGCAAGCCATTCGACTTGCACATGAAAATGCCTTGGAAGATCTTAAAAAAAAGTCGTGGGATGTCGTGGTCAAGCAAAAGAATAGGTCTCTTTTTCGAGCATTTCTACATTGCATTGATTTATTCGACCTTTGCATACGCACAAAAAAACAAACAAACAAACAAAAAACTCTTTCATGTCTCTGCAATTTTATGCTTCATTTGTTACTATGGAAACACTAACGTAACAGATTTAAAGTCCTGGAAGAAAAGTATTATGAATTGGAAGAGGAAACACAAGAGTACCAACACCGATGTGAAGGGCTGGAACAACGATTGAGGGAGTACGAGATGAACAACAATGCCAATGAAATACGACACTCGTCCAATACAAATGACAGCGAAAGTGACGAGTTAAAGAAAAATGGAGAATTTGCCTCGAAGGATCCTGTCTCGGTGTTGAGCATGCTTAGTGTTCAATTGTCCAATTTATCGTCGACAACAACAATAAAAAATCCTGAGATTGAAAATGTCATACAAAAAATCAAGGCCGAGGTTGAGACATTATCTCTTCGCAGGAAAGACACGCTAAAAAAAAATCAAGTAAGTCTGAGCGACTTGAGAGAGTCGAAACGTGACATTGAGAAATTACGCACTGAAGTGAAAATGCTCAAAGTCGAAAAACAGGAATTACTTTTAACACACGAAAAAGAAATCCGAAAGTTAAGATCTTCCTTTGAAATTAAATTGAAAGAAAAAAACAACACGTGGGTGGATATGAAAAATGTATCCGACGTACGCTTGATTCAAGAAATGAATGAACTCAGAGACGAATACGAACACAAACTAAACGATCAACGCAGGCAGACCATCGAATTACGAAAAATCATGGACAATGGCATTGACAGAACCAAGGAATTGGAAGGTTTACTGCTTTTTTTTTTTTTCTTCTTCTTTCTTTTGTTTTTAACATGCGGGATGAACAAAAACAAAGTTCTTCTTTTTTATTTTCATATTTTTTTTAAACTTAATATACATTTTAGACATGAAGAAACAATTCCAAGAAAAAGATACTATGATCGTCAGATTACAACGGGAATTACACACTTCACAGCAAAAGAATAACGATTTGGAACAGGAAATTGTCCATCTTAAAAATCATCACGACAATGAGAAAATGGCACAGAAACAAGCCGAACAAGAGATTGTCGTTTATAATCCCGAATGTGATATTTCACCCGAAATTACGTGGAGGATTAAATATGTCAAGCTTTTGCATTGTAAACAAACTTTGGAAAAAAAAGTACTACAACTGTCACAGCAAATTGTTGATTTGTGCGCTGATTGATCAGTTGGCTGTTTTTTTTTTCGACATAGATTTTTTTCTCATTTCAAATATAACTTTTTTTCTTTTTTTTTTGTGTCCATGTTCTTTGTGTGTAATACCACTAAGTTTTTCTATCTTTTTTTTTTGGTCAACTTTTTGAGTAGCTGAAGCTAATACAAAGAATCAACAAGAAATTATTCTTTTGCAAAAAATTGCGACAATCAAGTAAAGAATCTTCATTTTCTGAAGTCAAGGAAGTAGAAATGATACCGTTCAATCAGAAAAATGCACGATGTTTAAATGTGTTCAATATATTAAATCGTACAGTTGAATTATGATACAATCGCTAGAAATAAAAAAAATAAAACATTTTTACTTCGGATATAATACTCGAGCTATTCAACTGAAACTATGTCATTAAATAATTTTTGGATTACTCGTCCAAAAGAACATTTTATTTTTCGTTTTTCTCCTTAAAATTCTTTTTTCATAATTGTCTCTATGTCTCGAAACAATTCTGCCACTGCGTTACCCAAACTCCCAGAGAGCGAGATTATTATCGCTCAGCCCAGCCCTGACTTAGTAGCAATGACTGCGGGAACAAAACGCGACAGTCAGAAACGTTTGTCACTCGAGCAAAAAGCAGTGCTAAAACAGATGCGAAAACAAAAAGCAGATTTTCATCAAAGAATTCGGCAACTGCCTGGTTCGAGTAATGACGAGCAATATCTCAAGTGAAAAAATTTAAAAACAGCAAAAAAACAAAGAAAATTGGCAATAAAAACATCCATCAAAAATATGTAAAGCAAAAAAAAAGTAAGTTGTTGTTGTAAATATCACAGGAGCCGCCACGAAATCATGCAAGAAATAGTACAGCACTTGGGACACACTATGAATGTCTTCGACAGTCAGCGCTCGGCCAATGAATGGTTAACTGATGCTGCAATGGATTCTTTGCCCATATTTTGGTTTAAAGTTATTTACTGACAAAGTTCACAAAAGAGGTCCCCTTTTTGTGTCATTTTTTTTTGGTGTGATTTATTTTTTTGTTGGGCTCTTCTTTGAGAATAAAACTTCTTTCAATCGTATTTTTTTAATAATATAAACAAATATTTCAGAAATGATTGAATTGTCAATGTTTTTTTTTTTAAGACATAAAAAGATGGAAACAAAATCGAACAGATGCATCACTGGCAACCTGACGATATTCGATTTTTGTACGATTGCGTTGGCAAACACAGAGCAAACTTGGAAGAGGAAATCAAAAAGTGTTATTTGGGCAGTGACAAAAAATCTACAGTTTTGTTTGTATTTTTAAGATTTTGAATACATTTAATTGCAAACTGTATTTTGATTGAATGGGATGTATTCCTTTGCTTGTACAGAAATCCAAGTCCAAAAAACATATTCGAAGGGACAGCAAGCTGTACTTGAAACAACAACAAATGTCCATTCGAAACAAACACGATCGTCATTCATCCATGATATTGTCAAAAAAGCAACAATCAGATGCTCTGGGAATAAAAATTTGGGATATGTTCGTTCAATCACGTGGTGGCGTATCTCAATGTACTTCGATCAATGAAGATCAATGGAATATTGCATTGAATGACAATGGAATCGAAGTTAATCCGGATTTATCTTTGGATTTGTATATTGCCTTGCTTGATGCCAAAGACAAAATAGATCAAATGAACAGCGAAGCTGTCATGTCCTCTCCAGAAGTGCGTGGTGTCTTGTTCTTTTCTTTCTTTCTCTCTTTTACCAACATCAACACAACAAATAAAAAGAAAGAACTCGATTCAATTTGGAAATGAAAATAAATGGTTTGTTTGATAAAAAGACAAACACAGAGACACCTCATGGCGACTTTGCATCACCCACGGAAACTCCCATATCTCCTTTGGAGACAAAAGAAAGCACGCCCCCAAAAGAGCCTGAAAACGAGAACAACAATCCTCGAAACGAGGAAATGTCGCTGGAAGAAAAGAAAGCCAAAGTCGCTATTGAAAAGGCACGCATGAAACGTGCAGGACATACGCCAATGACAGTGGAGCACTTTAAAGCAATGATGGCGTTGATTCGTGACGAATTTGCCAAAAACAAGAAATTGAAATTGGCAAAAGCAACGGCTAAAGAAATATTAAAATTGGAAAACAATAAATACCTGCAATTGATTGTGCTGTGTCAAAAAGTGTTTGATGCAATTGTCCGTGGTGAAAAATTAGATGTGCAAGCGACGTACTTGACAGATAAGCTGACAGAAGAAGAGCTGAATGATTCCAAGTTTATTTTGAAAGAGCTTTCGTCACGTAATGCCGATTGGAGACGACGCTTGGATATTCTTACGCATGTGGAAGAGCATTTGGATGAATATGAATACTGTGAGGGATTAATTTCGGACGATAATGTTCAAGCGTTTGTGTACGGATGGACCGCACAGATTTTGGATGATCGCTCGCATCTGTCACAAACCGCTTGTCGATTGTTTCCGTCAGTGGTGTCGTCTATTATTGGCCGTAAAGAAAGCGCTGCCTGCTTCTTTGAAGAAGGATTACTCGATTCGGTGTTTCTGGCCTTGTTCACTGTGGTGCGCGGCAAGAGAGCACCCGAGCTATGCAAAATTGGAGAAGTCGCTGCTGTCCAAATTATTGATATTTTGGCCAATGTGGCTGAAGGTTATGTTTGTGTCACTTTTTTTTTTTTTTTTTCTATCTTCTCTGTGTCTTTGCAATTGAACCATTGTGACAAAGTTCTCTCTGTCACATCACATACATACGCACAGGAGTGGAAGAAGAGGACGTTCATGCCAGAACAAAATCACACAGTGTTGTGTTGGAAAAGGCACTGGAGAAAATATCACGCCAACAAAAAGAACAAAAGCCGCTGAAACGAAATACCCAAGGTGGCAATTCGGTGACAGAGGCCAATTTCCGTTATAGATCTGCGCCACGCTCACCAAGAGCATCAGCATCCACCGGGTCCACCACTAGCAACGGAAACAGACGCTCTTTGTTAGGTCGAAATCGTGCGCCGACCATTGATCGATTGGCGAAAATATATGAGACAGCTCCGGGCTCTCCTTCATCTTCTGGACCAGGCACCCCGAACCGGGCGGGCTCCTCCTCACCTCCTCCGAAGCGAGACTCGGCGCCACGTCGAAAAATCGATAAATCCTTTTTGGCGTCTAAAATCCGAATGAGCAAAGATTCGTACAACATGCTTCTGAAAATACTCTGCGATCACAGCACTTACGCTAGCGAAAAACACGAACCCGTCCGAGCAATTTGTCAGGTGTTGCTTGGATATTTGCTGTATGGGATTGAACAAAAGCACAGCGAATCGGAAGACGGCAATTCCAAGGTTCCATCTTCGATCGGCGAGAGTGATCTCAAAGAAGAACTACACAAAGACAAAACGGGAGAACCAGACTTTGGTCTTAAGTCAGTTCGAATCAGTAAGATACCTGTTCGAGCTTTCTTATTGGACATTGAAGCTTTTCGTCAACTAGTAAAACAAGTTATCAGTCAAGGTGTTAATGACCGTGCTGAAAGTGCCCGTGGACATGCCATGAAATTATTACAAAAACTAGAAAAGACATTCAATCAGTTAAAATTACACAAATAAAGAAAAGATCAAGTTTTGATAAACTAAAAATGTAACAATGTTTGTTTCTTTTGTCACTGTTGTATGGGTGGACATAACTGAAACAATCATTTCAGCCAAAATTTAGAAAAATGGTTTGATAATGACACATTGTACCGCTACACAAAATGGGCCAAACGCCAAGAGGGCCCAAGCAGCGCTAAGACTGCCAAAGTAACAAAGAAACCAACTCACAATCCTCGCGCTAATCAAATGAATATTGCCGAAATGAAAGCTCAGGCAATGAAAAAAAAGAAGCAAGAGGCACAAGCGCCTGCTCGAAAAGACAGCGAACCAGATGCAACTAAAGAAAAATCAAAAGTATTAGAAACAGAAAAAAGACAAGATGGTGAAGACGTCGCTGAAGGTGATAATGAAAAAGAACAAGCAAACGAGATCACAAATGGAGACGCAGAGAAGGGTGCTGATGTATCCACTACTACACAATGACATTTCATAAGCAAAGGGGGCACAGAAAATAAAAATTGAATTGATCAATAGGATAGCAATTGACGATTTAGAAAGAAAGAAGAGCAAGAAATTCAATGAGTCGAGTTTTATTTTTTGCTGCTAACCCACGTCATGTCTTTACTTTATTTTGTTTGATCAGTTTTTGTAATGTCTGTGATTTGTTTCTGTTCGTCAAACTTTAACTTTTTTTCCTTATGTTCCTTTTTGGAACAGAGGTGTTGTGTTGTGGTGTCGTTTTTTTTTGGCTGTAAAGTTTTTGCTTTTGCTTTTTTTTTTTCCTCATCTTTTTTCGTCTGCTGATGTTTTCTTTTTCTTGTCAAATTGATTGAAAGAATCCAACTTTCTTTCGAATCTTCAATCACTCTTAGGGATCTGAAAATATTTGTTCCATTTTATTTTTGTGTGATTGTGTCTTAAAAGCACCAGCCAATCCAAGGATGCCAAGTTTTTGAGAAGTGGGCGTGTTGCTTGAAAAAAAAAATGATATTCAACTTTGGAAAAAATAGTTCTTTAAATTTATTTTTTTAAACATTTCCTCGTAGTAAGTCCACATGGGAGATATTTATTAATGATCGTTTCGTTTGTTTATGTGCAAGAAGACGTGAAATCAGAGGATGTTTACTGGCTCTGGTTTTGCTTTTTCTTTTGGGGTCAACGGTTTTGATAAAGCTCAATAACAATGCGAAGAAATCTGCAAAGAGGAAAAATACAAACACGAATCGCAACTCTAGAAGTGAATGTGCATGAAAAACTGGAATATCCCTTCAACACAACGCAAGACGTTATTAATTTTTTCTACACCAAACACAGGTCACGTCTGTAAAGTTTTGTCATACCAAAAAAACTTCAATTTTGTAAACTCAAAGAAAGATAGAGAGATTTAATATGAGTAATATCTTTTTTTTTTTGGTAGGCTTTTGCACCCTAATCAGCTAGAATCAATCAAAATTTTCGGCAAAGGAGAACAAATAATAGTGAAACTATCATTTGTAACGATATACCATTACGAATATTTTTGTTTGAAATTTAGGGATGTTGTCGAAAAGTATGACTTTTTTCCTGATATCAAAATGAAGTTGATCAGTTTGTGTCAGGAAAAAATGGAAAAACAATGAAAGAGCAAGTGCAATGTTTGAATAATATGCAGGGACAGATATCAAGAACATAGAGCACGGTCAACAAGATACTTTACGATATTAAATTTGTGTGCACAAATACGAACTTATCCGATTGAACACAAAAAGCATGAATGGCGCGAAAACGACAGTGATCTGATCAGTCGTTGGGAGGGGACAGTACAAGTCGAATTTTCTGAAATAGCGAAGAAGATGCTGTTATATGTGATGGAAGAGCCCTATCAAAGACAGGTGCAAGAAGAAGTATATTACAACGGAGTGAACAAAAAGGTACGTTTAAGCAATGAAAAGACGCCCCTCCATCGTTGTCCTCCGCCAAAGCTGTACATTGTACAAATTACTGCGGCCCAGCTTTCGTCATGTCGCATTAAAAAGAATGATGAATGTGTTGGCATTGATCTGGAACTGTCCTCAATACCTGAAGTCGTATATTATGGCCAACCGACCCAAGTCGATTTTTGTGATTACTATGCACTACTTCTTTTTTATTATTGTTATAACGTAAATCTTTTTTTTAAAAAAAAAAAAAAAAAACAAGGACGAATGGGCAGAGCAAGATGCATCTGCCCAAGTTAAAGAAAACAAATGTCCTTACAAGGACATTTTGGGAGCATGTCCGCAAGCCGAGTGTCCTTATAACCACGATGCGATAGTTATGAAAGGACAACAATACAAAAAATTTAAAAAAGTTGAGATGACATAGCAACTTGTTTTGTTTAAAAAAAAAAAAAAAAAAAAAAGAGGGAACGTGATGTGAACATTGGAAACGAGACAAAATATTGGAAAAACCCGAAAATAGAAGACAACTCGATCGGAGAATACAGAGCGGCGCGTAAGATGTGCTGTGACTATGCCAGCGAGTTTAATGTGAATTGCGCATCTTCGCATTGCAATTGGATAGATGTATTGCCATTTGTGTGGATTTATCAATTAACATTTGTGATGGATCCAAAATGGAATAGTGAAGACTGTAAAATAAAAATCGACGAGCTGTATGACAGCTTGCAAAAGAATTGCAAAAGCATATTTGACCGTGGGAACAAGGAAATGAAAGTGGTGAATGACTTTGAAGAGAACTTTAAGTCTCACAAATTCAAAAGGCGCTTTCTCTGTTTCCCTCGTGTTTACTCTCATGGCAAGTATCGACCACTTTGGGTATACAATAGTATCTATATCGATCATCAGAATATTATCCGAAAGTTTCTGCAGGAATGCAATCAAAAGTTTGGGATACATCACTTGGTTGGCTTCTGCTTAGTCGGCTGTTTGGTGAACTATCCTCCAGTTGAGTTGTTTTGCTCGGTCTGTTGTTTCGTGTCGACTAAAAACAAGCAAACAAACAAACAAACAAACAAAAAAATCCTTGATGAATGAAAGCTGTTTGCATTGGAAGACATCAACGATATGCTCACAGGACAACTAAAAAAAGATATGAAAAAGAATGACACTCACGTATGGCAAGTGCTAGACAAAATGTCTCGCTTGACCAATGGACAAGACCAAGACCAGGACGAAGACAGACAATCTAGAAGAGCCAATGACAGAAATGAGGAGTATATTAATATGTGCGATCGACAAGGGAGACGCAAGTACTCCAGTCTTTATGTGTATATTAATCACTTTAACAAAACTCGCTTCATTCGAATTCTCCAAGCCAAGCGCATTCCGATCTCGGAGAACAAGACATTGGAAGGTCGATGTGAATGGGTTAAGGCTATCAAAGTTTTGCCTATTGGATATAACTTGACGGTTGGAATGGACAAAGTTATTCCTATTTTAAAAAAATATATATACATATACATATATATATTTATTTATTTATTTATTTATTTATTTATATAACTTATCTCATTTGCTTGTTTGTTAATAATTATTTGGCTCATCAAATTGACGTAAATACCATTGATCATCGACATGTTGCAATCGAAACAAGTCGTGTCGCATGTTCCGCATGAAGCACCATCTTGATCAATCTCACAAGACATTTCTAAAAATATCGTTTGCAAATGAAAATTGGAAAGCAAGGCCTAGCACTTATTGGGAGCAAGGCATGACACGAACGCAGGCAGCTGAAATACTATTGCGTGGCATCGTGGTTGCGCAAGCGTTATTTGAGTTGTTTTTTTGGAGTGATGGACAACTTCGTAGTCAAGAGGCGTGGCTGTATTCCACACAACTGTCCGACTACTACAAACACATTTCCACGTAAGTTATCTCTTTGATTTGAGTCAACGAAATCCACCAATTGGTCTTTGTTTGTGTTGCTCTGCTCAGTGCTCGCAACGATCTGGGAGACTTTCGATCGATTCAGAATCCACTCAAGAAAATGGCGCGAATGGGATTGGCGGTAACGGATACACTGACATTAGATCTTGTGAAATGGACTGACATTGAATTTATCAAGGATCCGTGCATACAGGTACGTCGTACCATAACGAGAGAAGATGGCAGAGAGGAGCACAAAACAGAGTCCAAGGCATTGTCCGATGGCTGCAGCATCATTTCTAGAGATTGGTTGGAAGCAACTTGTCCTGGCATGAGCAATGATGTCATGAGCATGCAGGCACGTGTGGGTGGTGCCAAGTGTGAAATCATTAGTCTACCTCAAAGATGGATACGCACAATTATTATCGACGATGAAAGACGCAAACGTAGAAATGAAAACATTAGTGAACAAGAAATTGCCCAAGTACGCAATTTAAATCCTAAAGTGGTCATTACTGCATCCTCACACAAATTCGAATTTTCCAAAAAAAGCGAAATTGAAGTGGCCGTGAAACAAAAGGCCACTATCACGGGGCTTATGCAAATAAGGAGTTTGTTATTAATGCCCATTTTCATCACCAATGGTTGAACCAAAGTTTCGTCTGTTGATTTGCATTTGTGACGAACACACAAACTGTTTGCTTTACACAATCACAGATGATACTGGAAAGGGACATTTGAAAAATTTCGAAGATGAACTTTTTAAACATTTGGATAATTGGTTACATTTGCTTTCGAGAGTACTTGACAATGAAGTGGACAGAGAAGATGCAATCGCCTTTGCGGAAAGTCGACTGCTAAAATTTGACATGATGGACTTTGTTGAAAGAGCCAAAGACACAACAACGCCATTGCTGCAGACACGAGATATTGACCCCCAATGGCTTGGCAAACTTCGAGAAAAGCAAAGGCATAATTACAAAGACGGACCTTGTTTGGATTATTCCTGCAGAATTAGAGAGTATTTCACTTTTCTCATTATCTGTCGTCGTCAGTTATTTGTATTGGTATTATGTTGTTCAAAATATACACACAAACCACAGTTTCGAACGAAAAAAAGTGTATGGATGGGCCAAAAGGGCCCTTGGTGATTGTCTTCAAAAATTGAAATTTTTTTTGCCATGGCCTTCGACGCGAATGGCTGGGGCAGCAGATTTTAGCAAAATTTTAAAACAACAAGAAATATTTTTGCGCTTGTACGTCCCCTTGAATGTGACGATCGACTGCAATCGCGACCCTTCGCAATGCACTGGTCGATTGGAGCCCTTTATGCTTCGTTGTCCCAAATGTAGACAAAAGAGATCCAACAATTGGATATACGTTGGCCCGTGCGGGATTATTCGCAATCCGTGTCTCTATCCACGCGGTTATCGAAGATTTGAAGCGATCTACGACAAGCGTCTGGACGAACTCTATCCAGGCGAGTGTCTGCTGTTTTCCACCAATGAAAGCTGCAACGAGGTCCCTGTGTTCGAGTTGAGTGGTGGCGATCTGGACGGTGATGAATTCTTGGTTGTCACACAAAAGGCTCTATTGCCGCTACCCAATATCGACACGGTCCTTCCTTCCTTGGATTTCGATAGCCAAGGGGAACAAAAGCTGCCCGATTACGTAAACGACGTCAGTCTTGTCTCATTTTATCTCCAGCATCACACTTTTGAAAACACCTCCGAACTTGCTGTTATAATCTATTTTCATCTCTTTATTCCACACACACAACCCAAAACAAATGTACATTTTTTGAGTAACTTGACAAGATATAGCAAGAACAAATTAGTCGTGACATTGTTTCACTGAATACACAAAACAAAAAAGCAATTACACGATGCGTTTTGTGAGCACTTTGAAAATGGCGTGGGAAGCAACACTTGCATTGCAATAGCAAAGGCTCACTCTATTGCTGTAGATTTTGCCAAACAAGGCAAATCTGGGATTTTACCAAAGGGAATCCCTCGTCGAGCCGATATTGAAAAAAATAATAACCGAGTGTATCCACATCACATGGGAAAAATAAACGATAAGTTAATGTTTTATTCTCAAAGCATTCGCGGACGATTATTCGATCGTGTGTTGAAATTTTTGGAAAACGATCCCAAATGCAAGAGTGATACTATTGACAATCCTCACTGGAGAAAATATTATTTTATTAAACCATTGACTTTCTATAAACAATTGGAACAAAAAAAAACGCCACCGGACTTGGTTGCACAAGGATTTGAAAAATCGGACACGATGTATGAAATCGATTAAGTTCTTGTGTCTAGTTTGAATAAAGCTTTAAATTGTTTACATTTTTAAGTCAATCCTTACGCATAAATCTCAGACAACTTTTGTTGAACCTGTACCCGAGGGGAATAAAAATTTCTTTCAAAGAATTTCAAATTCAACTACATAAGAGTTTCAATAAAAAAATGACAGCAAATTCCTATTCAACCGGAAACACGCGTCGAAATCGAGAAAGAGATCCAGTGGTAAATGTATTTCTAAGTTCCAATCCTTCACGCGTGTTTTCGGTAACAGTCCCGGCGAGCAAACATTGGAAAGACTTTTTAGACAAAATAAAATCCCAATTCGAATTGCCAGAAAACGTTGAAGTAACGCTAGAGATGGAAACAGTAAAAGACGAATATGCGGTTGTGGACACAAAACAGTCAGATATGAGCCGAATTCGCCACAAAGCAATATTTCGAATAACAGAGCTCGAAGAGATGAAAACATCACAAGACGACGAAGCGAATAATAAAGCTCAAGATGAAAAAAAGAAGAAAAGCGGAGAAGAGCAAGAGGAGGATGAAGAAAGAGAAGATGAAGA
>ASPP01018042.1:0-16691 GCA_000512085.1 Reticulomyxa filosa
TTATTAAAATTTTAATAACACCACCAATATTTCCTATTAGAATTCCAATGTCCAGCATGTTCCAAATTACTACAATGATTATATTACAGATATCTAAAGATAATTTCGAATCCACCTGGGACAAACTCAAATACCTTTCAAAAAACAACTTTTTTAGAATAGTTGAAAATGATATTGAAAGGGGTTAAAATTAATTTTTTTTTTTTTTTTTACAGTTAGTGTGGACTGTTAGAAGCAGACGTCACACATTATAATGTCTAGTTACTTATGTATTTAATTTAATTCAAAATACAACTTTGCAAAAGTCGATATTAATCATAAATGATGTTAAAATACATTTTTTTAATTTATCTTCAATTGCTAAATACTGTTATAATTGTATTAGCATACAATCAATATATTTATTATTATCTGTTTTTTACATTTTCATTTTTAAAAATTTAGATCATTTTTATTCACCTGGCTTTGTAATACCTTTACTTTCTGAATTTGTTTTCACTTGAGTATTTTTTTTATAACTTTGACGCTGGAACTTTGAACTTTAAATTTTTTGAAGATAATCTCTTATAATGAGTCAAATAGAAATCAAAGAAGACACAAATAAGGACTTTTCCAATCCAAGTACAATATCAAAACTTATTGAAACAGTAAGTAAATCACTTCCAAGTCATAAAAAACTGTTGATGGAAGCGGTTCTTTGTCGCGAAAAGCGTAAAATATCCCAAGCAAAGAAGTTGATTAATCAAGGATTGAATGAGGTGATAATAGCAGAAAGTCAACAAGAAAAAAAGGCAAATGATGCTTCTGGGAGCAAGTCTTATGATGAGAGTTTGTTGACATGTAAATCAGAACTTTACTACGAGAAAGCCCAACTGTCGTATCACTTTGATCGCAAGTATACGCATTGCATCGCCGAATGTGAGCAAAGTTTGGATTGTGTGAAAAATATTTGCGACGCCAACCACATGAGTCGACTGCGTACATTGGAGTTGATGGGCTGGAGTTATCGCAATCTCCAAGAATACGATCAGGCTTTGAATCACTTCAATCAACTACTGTACGGCATTGAAACTCATGTCACCTATTGCACTGAACATCCAAGCCAAACCAATTCCAACAAACTTAAGTTCAATTCTTAAAATGGAGCCCCTTTTTTTTAAAAAAAATGTGTACCCTTTGAAACTTTTATCGATATGAGATACGAATTTGCTATAGCATTGAATTGCATGTTTGATTATGCACACTTTTTTTTGCATGTTTGACTCAAAAAGAAAGCTAACGATTTGGAAAAGTCGGACATGCTATGAAATTGGCATGCTTTTGAATGAAAAAAAACAGTTTTTGGAAAGTGAAATAGTGTCAAGACAGGCGATGACATTGTCGAAACAAATTGTGACAGAAGTGGATAATGGCGAACATGGCGACGAACGCGACTCATTGTTGGAACATTGGGTTGCTTCTCAAATGCTCGTTGCTGTGGTTATTGCCTCTCCTTCGATTCAAAAGTATGAAGAAGCGTTGGGCTTGTTGAAACACGTTCGAGATTGGGTAGTACTTCGTGATGCCACGGATGAAATTCGAAAGAAATATCAACAACCAATTACTACATTGACGGAAAAAATTATACGCGCTTTCATTCGACATCAAAAGGATAAAAATACTCAAACTACCCAAAAAAACACACATAACAATACTACTTCTAATTCTGATAAAAATTCATCTAATGACAATTCATTTTTAACTCCTGACTGAACTTTTTTGCTTATCTTCTATATTGAGATAACAATGTTGATTTGAACAGTGGAATGTACGAACGGTTAAAAAAATATAAACATGCAAAATTATTCACATTTTCATTTTGCAAGCTCAACACTTGTTCGTTGCAAAAATTTTTCCATCTTTCAAAAATATAAAAGAACATTTTTTTTTCAAGTAAGTTTGGCCACATTATCCAAAAGGACATAGTGCAAACAAAACATATTAATTGACCAAACGATTTACAACAAAGATAAAATTTTAAAATTATTTAATTCAATATTTTTAATCTATTTGAAATGTTGATTATCTTCACAATCATCAATTGACATTTTCTTAACCAGTAAGTTATATGCTTGCATCTTGTACGATACTATAGCATTTATATCTTTCAAAATTTCTTCAGTTAACTTAGTGTAATCTTAGTAAATGCAAATTAAAAGTTTCTTGTTGTTGAAAAGGATCATAATATCTAAGCAATTTTTTTATATCTGAATTGCGCTAAAAAAACAAGCTGTTTTGCTTTCTATATCAATTTGGACTATTTTTTTTATATAAAAGAACAGCTTAACTTGACTCACTTAATGCACTTTAAATAACTTTTTATCTGCGACATTTGACTTAAGCAATAGTCTTTGGACAAAAGTTATTCATTTTTAATTAATTTAAACATAGTTTAAAAAAGTACAAAAGTCATTATATGTCAAAAAAATTATTTACACATTTGCTTCCTTGCTATTCATTTTTGTAACCTATTTTAAAAATTCTTTCACTAACTTGCATTTTACGTGTAAAAAGAACTTTTAAGACACACTTAGTTTTTTTAGAGTGCAGCGTTCCGCTAGCGGAAGGAGAAAAATAAAAAAAAATTGCACACCTAATAACTATAATGGCCTCATCCGATACAAAACGTGAGCCCAAACGCAAAGTGGTAGTAATTGGAGCTGGTATTGTTGGTGTAACAACCGCATATAAACTAGCAAAAGACGGCTACCACGTCACAGTTGTCGAAAAATATCCGGCTGCTGCCCAATTTTGTTCCTACTCTCCCTCAGGTAAAGTTTAACAAAGAAAGTACTTCTTTCTTTGTTCCAAAGCAAAAAGAATGAAAAATGTGGGAGGAAAACAAACAAAAAAATGTTTGCATGGCATAAACGGGGAATAGGAGTGGCAAATGAGTACAAAGATGAGGAAAGATACAAAAACAGTGTATTGCCAGTAATGCAACGAAGCGAAAGCAATAAGATTGGACAAGTGATAAAATCAGCGTTTGGACATCTGAACCCAATGGAAAAGATATGTCCAAGCAAGTTTCATTTGCAAGATAACACTTTCTGTGACCCGAGCTTTTTGTCCTCCCAGGAAGGGGCAGTGTTTTCGTTTTATTTATTCAAAAGACAAGTGGTCGATAAAACATTGGCAAAATTGAAACACTGCGTTCTGTCAAAGCTCGGAAATCGCTTTGAAGGCGAAACAAGCTCACCTTGTATATAATATATACACATATACATATATATAAATGCATACTTATATACATATCTATATTTATATTTATATATTTATTTATCTATTTATATGTATATGTGCATACATAACACATAAATATGTACATATGATTATGCATAGGTACGACATTCCAAAAATGGAGAGCCTACTGTTGGGATAAATTTCTGTACACGCTGTTTGATGAGGCGCCACACTTGGACAAGATCAATTTCAAAGTGTTTGATGGGTATGCTCATGTGTACCCGCAATCGGGGGGAAATGGCGTTTGGGGACATTTGCGTACCGACTTTTTGCCGAAAGAATACTCCCCGTTTTCGAAATGGGAGGAGCTCAACCACAATGTCAGAACCGTCGAAGATCACGGAAAAGCCTTGGCTGGGTCTTGTCATGACTTGGCACAGTTTTTGGTTGATAGAACCAAAGACATGGGCGTTGAGTATAAATTTAACACTGAGTTTTGTTGCTTTTTTTTTTTTCATTTTTTTGTTTTACTTTTTTTTAGGACGAAATCAGAGGAAATTTACTTTGCATATCTTTACACTATTTATATAATATACATGTGTATATATGCATATATGTATATAATTAATGTAATATGAATATGGAATGCATAGGGTGAAAAGAATATTTGTGGACAATGGAAAAATATCTGGTGTTTACACAAAAGATAATGAGATGATTAACACGCAGAAAGTTATAATATGTGGTGGGGCGTTGTCATCCCATTTGTTCAATCGATTGATCTATGAACACAAAGATGACACAAATGAGGAGGGTCAATTCCGTGAACCATTTTGGATACGATGGAAACGCTACTTGACTCAACACTTGCCTTTCTTACCGGTTGTTCCTTTGCAAGGCTATGCCATTCAAACCAATTGCCAAGACTATCCTTACCCTTACAGCACTCACATTTTCTGGCCCGGACGCATCCATGTCACTCACGTCAAAGACGATCGAATTCACATTACTAATTATGGCTATTTCAGACCTATCCAAACTGTCTTAGAAAGGTCTTTTTTTGTTTTAGTTTTATTTGTTTCGTGGTAGTATTGGTAAGATTGCCCCTTATGTTATCTGTTTGACGATGTGTACAGGTGGAGAGAAAGGACCCCTTCGACAATGTATTTTAGTGACAATCATTTTGAACAGCGTTTGTGGGATTACTTTGATGATGTTACCAATACTCATGTACGGTCTGTGATGGGTGTCAAGGACTACGAATGGAAAAATCGATTCAAGTGGTCTGGATTTCGCCCATTTACACCAGACGGACTTCCTATCGTGTCTAAAGTTAATGAAATTCAAGGTTTGTACCTAAATTGTGGACATGGATTTTATGGCTTTATGTGTTCGCTTGGCTCTGCTCATTTGCTGAGCAAAGTTATCGCATATGATGATGAGATTTACTATAATGCAAAAAAACGTACTCAAATGCGACCAGAGGAAAAACAATTAGTGCAAACATTATCTTATCGCAGATTTTCTATTTTGCCTTACCTCCATTGATTGGTCGGCAAGGAAAAACATTGAAAAAACATAATAATAAATAAAAAGCTCACAGAAATTGCAAAATGTGAGCGGCTTATCCTATTGCAAAAAAAAAAAAGTTTTTTCATTCGGTTTACTTCTCATCAACTATGCTTTTCTTTTGTAAGTTATGAAATTCATCTGCCAATCATCAAACAGTTTACTTCTTTTTTACGTTATGATTTTGAAGAAAAACCACTTTTTTTTACAAAAATTTTACAGAAATTTCGTGTTAAAACAACAATGCAACCTTTTTTTCTAACTATTGTGGTTACATTATGCCAGCTGGAAAATGTCTTGAGTTTGAGATTAATTTTTTAATTGCAAAAAAATGTTTCTTTTTTTGGTGTCCTTTTTTTCGAAAGGGCTGTAAATTTAAACAAGAAATTTTGTTGGTTTTTGGCTGTATTGAACTGTATTGGCCACATTCTGGTATAAGGACTGAAAATATCGCAAAAAAGTTTGTTGTTATATAAGACAGAGCATTTACAATTGGACATGAAAAAAAAAATTAGGACACAAAAACGTATCTTGCACAATTCATTGCGTTTGACTTTTTTAGTTAACTGCTGGATTGAGAGACAGATTCTCGAAATCGTTGAAACCAGCCTTTTTTGGGTTGTGTGCTTTCCACCAACTTGTTGTAGAGTTCGTATAATGCTGTGAAGGTTATTATTATTACAATTATCTTTCGCTTCCTCTTCTTAAGGCCATCTCGATGACATATATAACAAAAATAAATGCAACAAAAATCAAAACTGTTGATTTGAACGTCTTTATGTTCCAACTGCAATTCCAATTGATGAATTCGAAAAACGAATTGATTTCGTTCAAATTCTAATTGTTCTTGCATAGCAGCGACCATAATAGCAAATCGATTGGCATCAGCGATTCGTTGATTCAATAGATCGTCAGGAGTCAAAGTTGTTCCACTCAATGCCGTTACACTTAATGTATTATTTAACTCTTTGGTAATTTGTAGTTCTCTTCGCAAGTTTAGAATTTCTTGGTCTTTTTCTTGCAATTGTTGTTCAGCAGCAAGAAGTTCATTTTGAGCTGAGCTCAAAGCCCCCTGCAACTGAAGCATCTCTTGTTTCAACTTTTCGTTGTTTCCAACACGTCGTCGATTTCTTGCTGCCTCTGTTTCCAGCATTTGTATTTCATCCAATTTGCGTTGATGTTCTTCTTTTTCTTCATCCAAATCACTGTGCACTTGTTCTAGCCTGATTCAAACAAATAAATAAGGGGTCAATCTCTTCTTCTTCATATAAGGCAATGTTTCCATTTGCATTGCAATACAAAACTTTTTGGACATGTCTTCCAATTTAATACGCAGGGCCTCAGTCCTAGTTCTCTGATGTTTATTTCGTTTGCTTTGAGCGTCTTGTTTTTCATCCTCTTGTCCGTCCTCCTCTTGTTTTTGTTTGTCTTTGTCGTTCTCTTTCTTTGTTTGTCCCTGTGTTTTCTGCTGCTCCGCTATCAAGTCTTGGAACTCCTTTTTATTGGTCTTCTGCGCTTGTGCTTGCGCCTTTGCTTGAGCTTCTTCCTCTTCCGCTTCGGCTTGTGCCTTCTTCGCAATATATGCGTCCAAGTCTAGCATCGATTCCAAGCGAAGCGGACCTTGGGTTTCTTGCTCTTATTTAATTCACGAGCATAACATACAATTTTTTTTTTTTTTGTTACTATGCATATATAAATATATAATACATATATACATATATGCATATGTGTATATGTATTATATAAAGATGAATATTGCATATGTGATATATACGTACATATTTATTGAGAGGAAAAAAGGGGGAAATAAAATGGATAGATATAATAAACAATGTACCTTCAACCACCTCGACAGCGTCTTCAGGGATGGACGAAATATTCCCCGACTGAACCATAGGCGCAGTGGCGGTGGTGGCCACTTTAACGTGGGCCGATTTGCCGACACTTGCCAATGTCTTTTCCATTTCATCTTGCAAGGCTTTCACTTCGGCGTCTGTCCAACGCGACAACGTCCCGCCTCGAAACAGCTTTTGTCCCACTCCGGTCTCAAAGTCTTTGGCAGACTTCAACTGCCACCATTCGACGCTTGGATGTTGGAATTCCTTTGTTGTCGTCATTTGCATGTGATTTATGATATCCATTTGTTTTGCTTTGTTTTTTTTTTTGTTTTTTTTTGCTGCTTTGTGTACACGTGTTACCGTTTGCTCTTCCCAATATTTAATCCCTTTATCAACCATTTCTGCTTCGTCCAGAGCGCGCATTGATGGCTTGGGACTGCGAGGTTTATTTGGTTGTTAACGCAAATAAAATTGTTTTGCTCTGCCTAGAAGACACAAAGTAAAACAAACTCATGTTTCTGTTCTTCGGTAGAATTTGCCTTGTATTCGGATACTCTCTTCTTCTGGGCAACCTGAGCGAGGCTTGGATGGGCTTGATGTGCCATCAATTTCTATTTTTGTACAACAAAATAAGATGCAGGGGTTAAGTGACTTTTTCCAAGTCTTGTAAACAGAAAGCAAGTAAAACACTACATAGTAATAATGAACACAAGTTACGTTCCATCATAATCGTGTTATCCTCCTCTCTCAGCAATGTCCATTTTCCAAAAAAAATAAAGCTATTATTATTGTAATCGTATATAACAACAGTTTTTTAGTCAATAATGCTAAACGTTATTATTTCTAAAAAAATTGATAAAATGAAGCAAATATATATCATATTTGACAAATGTGCTCAATATATGCATATTTCCACAAACAATAATAAGTTAATCAAAGAAAATTGAGTATAAATTGATCAAAATAATAAATAAAAATTAACGTGTGATGTTTGCAATATCACTATTTGTTTAATAACTAAAACAATACTTGATATATAAGTTTTTAGAATTTCATCGCGTTTTAATGTTGTTTATTGATATTGAGAGGTTTTGATTGACGGCAAATAAATTTTAAATATTTTTTATAAATCAAAGAAAGAAACTACAGAATTGAATAATCGAAAATATTGAAACAAATACAAGGAATGTAATCGGAAATAAAGTATGTTGAAGCAAATAAACAGTGTAAAGGTACTTTTCACAGTAACTTCGACTATTTTTTGTTAGCTGACAGTTTATTGCTGTTTAGAAAGTTAAATTTACATATTATTTTAACAAATGTTGTTTCACTTCGTTTTCCATTGAATTTACAGAAATAAGAAATTATACCTACTTTAATCTTTTGTTGTTTGTTTGTATTTATATTTTTTATGTTATCTTTGTTCTTTTACTTGGAAAAAACTTTGTTGTTTACCAGTCTGTACTACAACTCCAAAAAAAAAAAGAGTTCACGTTCTTTCACTAAAAACCGAGTCAAGAACTAGCTGAAAATTTTGGGGTATTTTACTAGTCAAAAAATTCAGTTTCATTAAATTCACATCGGAAATGGGGAACAATACCGGAAGTGGAACAACCAACGTGACACGAAACAGCCAGGCAAACCAAAGTAACCCAGCACAGTCAACAAACACTGCTTCAGAAGCACCAAAAAGCAAACCACAACAACCTGAAGAGGATGACGTAGATGAACAAGTAAACTCTACCCAAGCACAGCAAAATGGAGACAACGGCTTGGAGACATTGAATGAAGACGAAGAACAAGACTTAGGCTTTGAAATGAACAAAAAAATGACTGTTAACGACTTCACATTCCTCAAAGTGGTATGCTATAACTACTAAGCAAAATTTTTTTAATTAAAAAAATCTAGTAATCGTCAAAATAAACCAACACTAAATCAAAAAACAACTTGTTTGATAGGTTGGCAAGGGCAGTTTCGGAAAGGTAAGTTAGTCTACAAAAAAAAAAATATATATCCAAATTAAAAAACGCCAACAAAATTGCAGGTGATGCAAGTGAAGAGAAATGATGATGGCAAAATCTATGCAATGAAAGTACTAAAAAAAAAAGCATTGGTCAAACGAAAGCAAGTGCAACACACTCAAACAGTTAATCATTAAAAGAGGGGGGATGAAAGGAAGTGAGAGCACAAAAAGAGGGTCAAATTTTTTTTGTGGTGCAATTTTTTTTTAAAAAAAAGGGGGATAATTTCTAAGAACAAAAAAATTAAACATAAAAAAATTTCTTGGTGTTGCTATGTATGTGAAGGAGCGCAAAGTATTATGTCAAATTGAGCATCCTTTTATTGTTTCGTTGAGATATTCGTTCCAAACTGATGCAAAAGTTAAAGGCCAATATCCACGAAATTCTGAAACTTAATAGAGAAAAGAAGGAGGGAGAAGAAAAAAAAATTTTTGGACACATTTTATTTAAGTGTACGTATTTTTAATTCAAAAATTGGTTGCATGTGTTTTTTTTAAATTTTGCAAACAAAAAAAAATGTTCCAAAGTTGTATATGATTTTGGACTTTTTCAACGGTGGAGAATTGTTTTTCCATTTGAAACGTGATGGAAGATTCCCAGAAAAACGAAGCAAATACTATGCAGCAGAGATATGCTTGGCATTGGAGTGCTTGCATTCGAAGGGCATCATTTACAGAGATTTGAAACCCGAGAATATATTGCTGGATTCTGAGGGTCACATTAAAATTACAGACTTTGGGTTGTCCAAGGATTCATTGAAAGGTGATATGATCACTCACACATTTTGCGGAACACCTGAATATTTGGCACCAGAAGTCTTACAAGTTTGCTCTTGCGGCACATCTTTTTTTTTTTGGGTGCAACATTTTGGAAAATGTTCTCCTTTTTTGTGCCTGTGCCCCTTCAACAAATAACGAAAATAAAATAGCAAAAAGGCCATGGAAAAGCGGTCGACTGGTGGAGTTTTGGGACGCTATTGTATGAAATGATGACAGGATTACCTCCGTTTTATAACCAAAACTTAAATATAATGTACGAGCGAATCTTGCACGCTCCCATCCCTTTGCCAAAGTACTTGTCCAAAGAAGCTCGCAGCATCGTTTTGGGATTGTTGGAAAGGGATCCCAAAAGACGTTTAGGGTCTGGTCCAAAAGATGCTGCTGAGATCAAAGATCATCCTTTCTTTAAAGAAATTGACTTTGAAAAATTATATAAAAAAGAAGTTCCTCCTCCTTTCAAACCCGATGTGCAAGACGAAAATGACACTGCCAACGTCGAAGAGGAATTTACCAACGAAGTGCCAAAAGATACTCAAGTCGAAAATACAGGCTCGATGTTGGCAGCCAAGGATATGTTTGTTGGCTTCACTTATGATGAGAGAGAGGATAAGACAAGACAAAACTTGCGCGAGTAAAACAAAAAGCCTGCGCATTAGAAAAGAACAGCTTTGTTAGCCAGGGGTGTATGTCGAAACTTTCTGTTGTCTTTCTGTTGTTTCGATTTGGTACTATTGCCAAAGTAATGTTTATCGTCCCTTGGCTAATTAATAAATTTGTGTTTTTTCAACGAGTGTAAATTTTAAAACTTGAAAGCTCACTTTGCCGATACCAATTGATTTTTTTCCTTTTTTCTAATTATACAACTTTCATGTTAAGCTTTGTCCCAACAAAAAAATTTAAAAAACCAACTTAACCAACCAATCTACGTGACAATATACATGCGTCTTATCACACAAGTCACATTTACATTCATTCTGTGGGCACAATATTGTAAATGAGAAATCTTTACTAATTTGTGACAAAGAAGTTATCAGGTGACATAGCAATACATTATATCCAATGATTTTCACGCAAAGTGATAATTGTTGGATAATATCGTAATCGCATCAGTGCATGAATAAGGTATAATATAAAGAAACAAAAACTGAACTTGTACGAAGCACACGACACAAACCAAAATATACACAAAACAATATTAAAAAAACTCGTCAACGTGTGCAGTGGTTGAAGCTAACATTTCTGATTTAGACATCTTAAATGTATTGCTTCTATTCAAAACTGCTCGTAGAACCTTTGAAAGTCACATGAACTACTTTGTTCATCATCAAATTTTCTTCATTGTCTGATAAAGGGGTTGAACATATACTTGAATTTATTTATTTTTCTGTGCTAAGCAATGCTTTTGAATTTCATAAGTTATAATTCTACGGAACAAAAAAAACAAACTTAAATTTCTTTTATAATAGGGACTTGCCCTACATAAAGACTAATTATTAAATGATATAAAACATACGCAGAACTTTGATAGTAATTTTGTTTTTGGTTTTATTTTAAATTCATTTTTTTCACTTATATATTGTATTTATCTTCACTGTTGTTATTCTTTATTTATTGTCTTATACCATCAGATTCAGTTCAAATATTTTTGATGGCACAATATCAACTAGCAACTTTAAATCATTTATATCTTGTGAGTTGATATGGAGGGCTCTGCTTTCATCATTACTTTTATTTGTATGTTGAAGGCAGTTTTAAAAAATATTTCATTTTTGATAACTGTTTGGTAAATCAAGGATCAGGAACTCTCTTCCCAATTGAGATCTGACCATCTCTATCAAAATATCTGAAATTATTCAACAAGAATCATACACCATCATATGCAAAAACAACCACGCCCAGTCCAAAACAAGAACAAGCCCCAAGCAATTGTATTTTTTTGTAATATAAATAACCACCTACGTGCAACACGCATAAATTCAACATTTGTTGGGGCATCTTTAAAAATGACCAAAAATCTCATGCACGCAATAAAAACACTTGCGCAAAACAGAGATGTTACATTGTTTGGCAAGTACTTTAATAACAACCCATCCATATGAAAAAAATATAAAGGAAAAAGATAGATACAAGAATATCCTTTTGATGTCCAATTATATCACCACTCACGCCCAGCGTAAAAAAAAAAAGAAAAAAAAGGAAAAAAGAAATGTATATACTAAAAATTGCAGGTATACCAAACCAATAACACAAAGGGAGAGAGTAGAAAAAAGAATGTGAGAACACAATAAAAGTGCAGCAATACAAGACGCAAAGAAAAAAAAGTGAATCTTTGGGTGTGTTTCTGTGTTGACGCATTTTTGATGTGCATATGCGCAATGGGTCTTCCTTTCAAGGTACATAGGTGGACCACTTTGGCAAAGTATCATTCAATTGATTCCACTCAGATAAACGCCGCTGAAAGACTTTGGGATTAGTAACGAGCCATGGATGTTTCAACGCAAATTTGGCAGAAGGTCTTTTTTCAGGGTTGACTGTCAGCAATACGGAGATGAAATGTTGGCAAAGCGTGGAAGGCTCACACCCCTGGGGCATGTCCCATTCTCCAGCGCCAATTTTGGTTTGCAACTCTTCTGACGTTGTCCCGTGGAAACAGCGTTTCCCCGTATACGATTCAAACAGCAGAACCCCAATCGACCAGACATCAGAAGCTTTCAGTTTGGTTCAGTTCAAGTGCAATTCGAATCAAACAAACACACATACACATTGCAAGGATTCAACCAATTAAATCCTTTTTCTCTCTTTCTCTTCTGTCATACCTTTCAATTCCCATCCACGATGCTTACGAAACCTCTCTGGAGCCAAGTAACAGGGCGTTCCAACCAAATGACAATAGGTTTCATTGTCATTTACCATAATGGCCTCTCCAAAGTCAATGAACTTCATTTCAACATAACATTTGCTGTCTTTCTCTTGGTCATCGCCATTACTTGGCGTCTTTGTCGTTGACGACTGCACAAACACCACATTTTCTGGTTTGATGTCCCTGTTAGTGTCAACCAGTTCTGTTGCGTATACGTCATATATGTACAAACCCTCTCCTCCTTCTGCTTTTAAAAACAAGCGAGGCAAACCTGTGCACAATATTTTGTTTGTGCATTTCAACCAGCGTTTTCAACAATTGTCGAATGATTAATTTTATTTTTGCTTCGCGATTGATATGGTCTTGCTTGATCCAAGCTTCACACAAACATCGCATTGCAATGGATGTGCGTTTGTCACAAGTATATTTTAAAAAATTAATAAATAACTGAACAAGTCTTGACATGCCAACTCGGTGAGCAAAAAGCCATAGCGTTGGTCAACATGAAAACTGTGCAATCTAGTGTGATATGGTTTCATACACATTCGACATGTTCACTAATATCTAAAAACTTTTTTTTAAAAAAAAAGATTATTTTTTTGTAAACACAAAAGCATGATCAAACTTGATAACGCCAGAGACGCCAGTCAATTTTTGCAAAAGCTGCAATTCATTGTTGAACAAGGTGATCATGCGACTATTGTTGCTGCTATCATCTGCCTCAAACTGAATAGTGCATACGTATAAACAATATCACATACTCACACATAGGATTTTTGCACAGCGCCAAAACACTACAAAAGTCCCAAAGTCACTCAAATGCCACTTTTTAAAAAATTCTTATCACTCCAAATTTTGTGCAACTTTTTCTTTTGAGTGTTCGCTCAACGCAAAATCGAAACAATAGAAACAAACAAAAAAAATAACTTGCAATATTTTCAAGGCGTATTTGACTTGGGACCCTTTTTGGAAAACTTCGTAAACCTGTCCCGATGCGCCATTCGAGATTCGTCGGATCAGATAAAACTCGGAAATGTTAGGAAATTCGGTGTGAACACGATTGCTCTCGTTGTCCTCTGCAATGGGAAGGACTTTGTCTTGGTCCAAACGATCGTGTTGCAATTGCTTGTTGCTTCCGTCACTCGTCGCACGTTGTGGCCAAGTGATGGCGGTAAAGGAGGCACTTGGAGTGAGTGGCGTTGTCCCGCTTGTACTGTTGGCACCACGAGGACTCAGTGTCACTTGTCCTTTCGGAGACAAAAACGAGGACGTCACGTTGCTTGTTGTACATTCTATGGGTGTTACACTCGTGTTCAGCTTCACTTCTGAAGTGGAGAGAGAATGCGAAGGAGAGTCCATCGAGGGCAGTCCAAATACGCCCAAGTCCACTACCTTTATCATTTCTTTTTCGTTGCTACGCTTCACACTCGTTCTCTTTGGACTGTCTTCTCTCTTTTTTTGAAGAACAGTACTTTCTACGCCCTTTTTCGTCATTTCTTCAAGCTCTCCATTTTTTTGTCACACATAAGCCCATCTTTTGCTGAATATGACAAATGTAAATTATAGACTAGTTCACCAACAAAAAACACTAACACTCGGCTTTGTCCAATAGTCTCAAAAAAAAAGTTAGAGACACTACAAAAGGAGCATTGTGCATAAATAATCATCGGATTAAACTTCTTTTCTTAAATTAAAACTGCTAACACTTTTTATACCTTCCAAAGTGTGCTCGTCAAACCACATATACTGCAATAGTTATTACCTTTGTTAGAGGCTATCTGGCCTTTCTGATCTTTTAACATATTGTCTCAATGGGACATCACATCAAAAACAATAAAACTAAATCTAAAAAAAATCATTTTTAAAGTCCATCTGTACAAGAACAAAGTAAGTATGTATTTTGTTTTCTTATTTTTTTACGAAGAAGAGCTATAAAGATTGGTGACGTTGTCAATAGTTAGGAAAAAACTTCACTACCTCTTTATTTTTCAGTACATTTTTTACTGTTTCTTGTATTGTATAATCTTTTAATTTGTTGCACGCAATGTATTATTGCCTGCGACAATACATTCATTTTCTCTTATATATCACGTAACATTAATTAAACTCATATCCGTTTTTAAAACCTTGTTTTCCATGCCGAGATTTTTATAATTGAAAAACTGGAAAAAACAGTAAGCGGTAGTCTCAGACGACGAACGAATTTCTAGGAGAAATAAAAGTTTTCCTCCCTGCATTAACAAATCATTTGTAATGGGTGCACTTATTTCTATCTTTAACTCCAACGAGCTGAAAGATTTTGAATTGTTATGGACAACACAAATAGCTGTTCCAGAAAATGTGAGTGAAAAAAACTTGTGTGTGAAGGTTGTTAAATGGCTGTTGAATTATGACAGGACATTGACGTGTTCGAAGAAGGACAAGCCCTTTTAGAAAAATGTCTCAAAGTGAAAAAATCACTGGAGGAGTACAAAGGCAGCAAAGATGTAATCAAAGAAGCAATGTCAACAAAACAAGGAACGGACGAAAACAAGGAAGCGACACGCCGAGCAATGGAATCGGTGTCACTTAATGCCGCCTCTTGCGCAGAATGGTACGATTGTGCAGTGGAAGTAGGGAATTTCTTAAAAGACAAGTTGTTTCCGGCACTTTGCAAACGGGGCAGCAAAGTGGCCGATAAAAAGGAAGGCACAACCAAAGAGACAGACAGTAAAATCGAGGAAAAAAAAGAAGACACTGAGCGCACAGAAATCAGTGAAATGAATATTCTTACTCATCAGGCATTGTCCAAACAGATTTGCGAGCTCTTGAATTTTCTTCTCACCTTTGATCAATTGAAGATGCTACAATCCCAAGCGCAGAATGGTATGTACATATCCACGTACAAATATAAATCGAAAAGTTGGCACGCCATGGGTTTGTTGGAATGGACACAGACTTTAGTTTTTATAAGCGCACTCTGACCAAATGCGACTCGGATGGATCTTTGAGCGATATTCGACTGCCTGTCAACGCGGAAAAGGCTGGATTTATCAGTATGTATTTGGCACAAGCGATTCCAATGATGAAGGAAGTGGCAAACATTATCAAATTGGACAGGAACGCTGAATTTTCCTTGGAAGTGCTCTCCACCATTTGCAATGCTTGTGTCGACCTACTCAAAGCAAACAAATTCGGGGGAAACTCGTATCACACCGTCATTTTGAAAGCGATGGTCGCCTCTTTTGTGTTAAGTCTTTTTTGTTTCGTGTGTCGTCACATCTTTTTGTTCTTTTTGTCCTTTAGAATGTATGACCATGCGAACGCAATCGGGGCTTTTCAACGTCGCTCCCTGACTAAAGCGTCCATAGTCGTGTCCATGGTATGCACTGAATACACACAAATTTATCAAAACAAAGAATTCGCCACTGAGCTGTCTAACACCATCAAGTACTCTTGCTTGCACGTCAACGATGAGCAAACGCCCCAAAGCATTCGCCGAATGCTCGGGCTTTAAATGCCTTTGTTTGCTAAGTGTACAGCTTCATTCATTTTTTGCTCTCTAAGCAAGAACGGCGCACATGCGTTGCTACTTTCTACACACTTGTTTATTTTAAAAATAAGGCTGTTGCATATACAACCGATCTCCTAGCTTTTTTTGGCATTCTTCTCTTGCACTTTTTTATGATAAATATTTTCTATTTTAGCAGTTTAAGGCTGCCATTTTGCGTTTTCGCTATTGATTATTACGGCGTTTGAAAATTTAATAAGGGTTTTTACAAAATGGAAATGAACAATCAACCGAAATTTAGAAATCAAAAGTAAATAGTCTTATTTTTTAAAATTGTTTATCTCCTGTTATATTGGCCCTATTTCTTGCGACGTTGTTGCATGGCGTGAAATAGCCAATCTAGGCCATCGTGCAAACCGTCGCCAGTTGTAGCACAACATCCTTGAACCCATATATTTTTATGAGGATCCTCAACAACACCGGGTAAGAAATCATAAATGCAACGAATGATTCCCGGTTCTGGAAAAAAGGACTCAAGTGAACACTGCTCGAGAAATACTTTCCATTCCATTTTTTTTTCGACCATTACCCCTAAATATTTTCCAACCTCTTCTGAAGAGAGTGCATTGGGCAAGTCTTGTTTGTTCGCGAATACTGATAGTTTCGGAAAAGAAAAACAAAGTAACATCAAAATAGCAAACGCAGACAAAGTGCAAAAGGAAGAAACTTAAAAATGGAAGCCCTCTGAGTTCATCTTCCGCAAGCAATCTTTGTAATTCCTCCTTTGCTGAGCTCCAAGAATAGTCTTCATGCTCAGGGGTTGGTAATCTTTCTTTGTCGTTGCTGTCGATGACAAAGATTACGCCGGTGGAATTTTGGTAGTAATGCCTTTGTATTTATGTTCACCACTT
>ASPP01018049.1:0-11294 GCA_000512085.1 Reticulomyxa filosa
GATATGTTTTATGCGTTCAGTTTTCTTTGCAACATACTGTAGTTACTTTTATTTTTTTGTTCTTTTTTTAAGTTTTGTTTTTTTTTACATTTGATTGTGCAATATTGACTGTTAATATATTTACTGATTATAATTATTTTTTTTGATTTTATAAGCATTAATATTGTAATGATAATAACTAGCTTTCTTTGATATTGTAAAAGCCAATGTGATGCAAGCTAAATGATACTGTTTTATATTTGATATATTTGAGTAATTTTTTTTTTCTTCGTAACTTCATCTATTTAATTTTTTCAAATTTATTTTGTCAAACAAAACTTTATTGATAGTGACTGCTTTAACATGTCTTCATTGAAATATGTAAATATTGCTTAAATGAAAAAAATGATGCGATTGATGAAGAATAAAAATTACTTGCTTTGTTTAATTGTTTATGTTTTTGTTGTATCGTTTCAAATTCTACAATTTTCTCATGATTTGGATTTTATTATGAAGTTTTCTACCCTTTTTTTTAGTAAATAATTGCATTGGCCAATTCATCCTCAATCTCTTGGATTTGATACAAGTTTTTTGCTTTCCAATGGTCATTTTTCTCTTAAGTTGGATCAACTTGTCTTGATTTTTTTTGTTAGTTGATATTTCTAGTTTCCAAGAAAATTCGCGTTGAACGGTGGACAATGTTGCTCGAATCGGATGTTCGAGTTGCATGCTCATCCCTTCGCGACTAGTGCTGCATCCTTCTTGGCTATCGTCGACAACCTTGAATGATTCATACAATCAATTGTAATTCACTAATACATATCGCTTGTTCAACAAAGCGAGTATATTGTCAACATCTTTGTGTAAATTACGCAAGAACCCAAAACCATTTTAATTGTTTGAAAGTATTATCTTTCTATTTTTTTTTCCAGCTTTCACTTTTCAAAGATTGTCCACCGATACAAAACATTTGATCTCGTTCAAATAAACTACAAATTTTTTGGCTTTTTTTTTTAAGGTATTCAATCAGCTTGTTCAAAAACGAATTGAAAAGCTGCTTTGTAAACTTGCCGAGACCGACATGTTCCAACACATTTCAAATACATTTTGCCGCTGCTTTTGCTTTATCAATTTCTTTTGAAAAATATCAATGCAGTTTTGTCAAATCTTTCAAGTCGAATGTTAGCATTATCAAATTTTTTTTCATCTTTTGTTGAAGACTATAGTTATTTTTTCAAAACGGCAAGCCCTTCTGTTACACAACGCTGAAGATAATCCAACAATTTGCTTTTTCAAGTTTTTGATCTCAATTAAAGAACGGAGATTCTCTTGAAGATTGAGGTCCTTTGCAATTGTTTCCAACACTATTTAAACTTGTTCTTTGTAATGCGTTATTTTGCATCATTGACACAATTGGCAAAGCATTTCTTCAGTATCTATCCTGCTTCTTTGTATGAATCACTAAAAGCAAGGAAACACTCTGCACTTATACCATTTTGCCTAAGTACTTTTAATACTCATTACATTCTTTTCAAGCGAAGCAGCGTCGACAACAATGCTATTTAAAAAAAACAAAAACCGTTACAAAAAAAAAATCATTAATATAAGCTCAACGCACTTGTAACTAGATAATAGTCCTTGCTCCATTTTCTTGCCACTTGATCGGTAATTTCAGCCACTTTTAACTACTTATTGCTTCGGAACATCATTGCCATTGTCATTTGCGTTTCACAGTTAATGTTTTTGATCATTTTTATGTTAAATTTTATTTGTCATCAGCTATAACAAAATAAAATGTGCAAATGGAACATTTCACAAGATAAAAAAAATTAATGTGGGTCACATATTAGAAGCGCCTACCATAATGGATTCTAATCTTTGTTCATATTATTAGTTAGAATTGCTCTGATGGCGACATGTTGTGTCGTTTCCGAATATATGCTTTGTAAATAACATCAAAAGTACTCTATTCAATACGATAGCTCATATACTACAAAAAACAAACCCATTTCGTTAGTATAAAAGTATTATCAATGCCAATGTGCTCAATTGTCAATGATTTAATACAGTATATTGCAAAAAAAACTGACATACCTAAATGGCACTATATGAAGATAATCGATTTTTTCCATGAAAATAAAGATTTTAACCTAATTTTTTTAAAAAAGTATCTACGTGACTTGAAGATTCCCAAAATGAAAACAAAAAGATTTAAAAATTTCTTATTTTCAATACATGCTCAATTTTATGAACTCCTTCGAAATTTTTAAAAATCATTTAAAAAAATCGTAGTTTTTGATCAATCTAGAAAAAACTTATTATAAAACCGATTTCATATTAAAAAACTACAAGATTAGTAGGTTTTTTAAAAAAATCAGTTTTAAATCTTTATTTTTCATTGAGAAAATCGATTCTCTTCATATAGTGCCATTTAGGTGTAGCAGTTTTTTTTGCAATATACTGTATTCATTTTTATTTATATTAATTTATGTACTATTGCTTTTTTTTACTATTAATTTTCTCTAAAAAAAATAAAGTGAATATTTACATATTTTCCATCTGGATGATTTTATTGCTGTTCATCAGCTACACTTTTTTTAAATAACAATATTATATTTGATAAACTTTTTATGTATTTTTTTTGAAGTAAAAATCTTTATCTTCAGACAAAATCAAATCAAATTCATCACTAGCACTGCTGTTTGTAATTTTGTTGGATTATCACATAAAATTGTAAATCTTCCAATATCAAATACTTGATTGAAATTACCTTTGTAATCTGATTGAACTTTTTCCAATAATCTTTCATTTTCTTTCAAACTTGATAGTTTTACAGCCGTAATTTCATATTTTTTGCAACTCTTTCATCAAACTGATAATCTCATTGCTATTCATTGTCTGTTCACTTCTTTCTCTCAAATTCTCAAAACTTGTCGCGTGTTGTTGGTAGATTGATACAACTTTCACCGTCGATTTTTCTTTCATTTTTATTTTTGAAGTAAAATGAAATGAATAGGGGCAAGCGTTGGCAGAGCAAGGGCAAAAGAAGTAGTAACTCTGAAACAGTAACACATATCACACAAACCAGGACCGAACTTTTCCACACAATCTCATTGACATAAATCAATCAGAGTTTTGAAAATTCACATCATGTTCAGTATTTTACATTTTTGACTTAGCAACTTCAAATTTAAATTATTTTTCTTGAAGCAGTAAAATTATTATTTTTTCGTAAAATGCGACTTGACATGTTGCTTTTCTTGATGCTACAAAATCTTTGATATCATTTATACTTGGATATTGACTAAAACGACAAATACATGCTTTGACTATGTACATTCTCAGATACAAGACAGTGTACTGCCAAATTTCCCGACGATCCAGTGATTTTACAATTGTTCATTCAATATTTGTTATCGTGAATTAGCAAGAAACTACCTTGACAACGTTGGTGCCTCAAAAAGGTGTTTGCTTTTCACAGGTGAAAGTGTTTCCAAGAATTGTAGTTGTTTGTCAGACCTTTAAGAAAAACAATTATTTTTTTGACCGTTGTTATGAACCATCCGTTCTTTGTAGCTAAAATACTTTTGCACAAAAAGTACTCCACGTAAAACATGAAATTTCACATTTCATGAGATTTATTTTCGTGAAAAGTCAGCAGTACAAAAACGTTTGTAATTTTAACAATTAATTAATAAATTTCGTCAAATTTGAGGATTATATGTGAGTAACTTGAAGTGGACGTCTTACGTTTGACCTTGGAAGAGATAAGCTAGCGATTTGGACAGAGTTTGTTGACGAAAGCTATTGTCTGTGTTAAATCTTATGAGATGCTTGCCACAACAAAGATTTTTTCAACAATAAACAGAAAAATGAAGGAAAAACAAATTACCACAGAAATCGCAAAAAAAAACAAGTAAACCACAAAATCAATTATTTGAGTCAAAAATTGTGATTCTTTTTTTATAAATGACAAGGAAATACAAAAAAATCTTAACATATTGACCGTTTGTTAGAATGTAAGGTTTACCTGATTTTTCTGACGTGCATTGCGGATGAAAGTACATAATGCGTGCAATGTTTATTTAAATTCTGTTTAGGTCTTAGATTTTGTGTTTGATGTAAGTGGTATGTAAAAAAGGGTCGAATTTTGTTGATGCTAGATGTCTCATACAAAAGATTTTACTGATCAAGCTTTACAATAAAACAAATCAACCAAAAAGTCCACAATGAAAAAAAAGATAAAAGTTCCATCTGCCAAATGGTTGTCCAATATTCTGCATAGTTTACTGTGAAGCCCTTACTAGTGCATTTTAGCATTACCCCAGCTCCTCCCCCCCCCTCATCCTCCTTATTTTTTTTGAAAATGGTCAAATTTTTCCTTTTTTTTGCAATTTAGAGACATTGTTCATAGTTTTTTGCCTGAACATGACCTTGTCATTGATAAAGTTCATACTGTCGGCCAGAGCGTTCAAGTGGGACTGCAAACCGTTAACCCACAGATCTCTTTCAGTTTCGTTGCTGGCACGAAAGAAGTATTTTTTGCGAGGAGACTCGATGAAGAATTGTTTGTTTTTTTTATCGGAAGGGTCAGCCTGAACTTTGGTTAATTGCAGCAAAGTTAGACTATTTTGAAACTTTCGGCGCTCATGAATGTCAAGTGGGTTTTCAATGTATTGTTCTTTTTTGCTCCAAAGCAAGTGTGTACGTTTCACAATAAACCATCGCTTTTGCCATCCACCAAATCTCTTTCCCGACTTTTTTTCCAAATAGCCATGCAACTGTGGCAACTGATGTACACTTTGTTGCATCTCTTGAATTTGTGCCACAGTATCCACTCTCTGCAATTTGCTGGCCACTGAATTGGTACTTAACGAATTTGTACCAGTTTCGGATTGATTATTATTATTATTATTATTATTATTATTATTATTATTATTAGTATTCGTATTTGTATTCGTATTATTACCACCACTGGTAGTCTTTTCTGTGGTCGCGCTTTGCTTTTGACTGTTTGCATGTATCAATAACTCCGGTGCGATGCCGGCCGTATTGGCATTGCCACCACTGACACCCCCTTTGGCGTGCAGCATAGCTGTCAGGTTGACTGAGCAACGCTTGAACTCCTCCTTGTTCGTGGTCTTCATCTGGAACAGGTCCTTTGCCATGTCCGCCACTGTTTCATCTGGATCATTGTCCGCGTCTTTTACACGTGGAGTTGTTTTGTCACACAACAAGGACAAGGGCTGAAGAGAGATCGAAAGAGAAGAGGGGCAAGGAAGGGGTCACAGATCACTACATTCAATGGGGAGGCAGCGAGAGGAGAGTAATAATATTCGTTAACATTTACGTAACTTGGAACATCTCCCGACGCTTTGTTGTCGTCGTCACTCCCTATATCTAAATCGTCGATCAAGTCGGTGATGTCGTCGTCATCCAATACATTGTTTTCAGGCTTTGCGCTTCCTTGACTGACGTTGCTTGTCTTGCCCTTGTCGCTTGCGTTATCCTTCAGCTTGGGCGCTTCCTTTTCAATTTCTTCATCCATTTCCAATTCTTCACTGCTGTCATTCTTGTCTTTGTTGGTGTTTTCCTCAAACTCGTCGTTGTCCAACTGATCCAACACTGACAAAATATCCAACGATAAATCTGTCACACTTACAGTTTCTACTTTTAATTGCCCAACTGTTAACATGATCCTTGCTTTTGGTTTTTCAAATTTTTTTTTCCAAATAGTTCGTTTTTGAAGAGGTCGGTCGTGTTCCTTTGCTTGTTCCTTCGATCCCAAATAACGGCGCAAGCTCTTTGAAATCATTCAATATCTTACATTTTGTTCTTATTCGCAATGTTTGGCAATGAAAATGTCATTTTTTAATCACAATTTGCAAATAATTATCAATTTTTTTTTTTTATGACTTAATGCTTCTATTTTTGAATTGGCAGTTGGAATCTTATCTCAAATTCAGTGCTTGATATCTTTTGTACAGTGAAGAATTTTCATTTGTGAGCAGATTTGATGTGCTACTGCTGACACGCTTCCTTTAAAACAAGGAGATTGTGACAATATTTTGAGGTTCTGATCTGCGTATTTAAATTAAATTCAAGTCACAAATGAACAACGCTGGGTATGTTCTATTGAATTCTATGAACAGAGACACTTTACTTTTTAAAAAAAACGGAAAAAGCGTGTGATCAACACAGGACAACAAAAATGCATGGGAAAATCCCAAGGAAACAGAAACACAAAAACTGTATAACGACCCAGGACGAAATGCAACCGGGTCGACTTCTAAAAAAGCTGGCCACGATAATAACAGGAAGAAGTAAAAGTGCATATATCACCTGACGTAAAAAAAAGCCACCTCTCTCAAGAGCCACAACCATCAAAACCAAAGCCAACAGTCAATCTGGATACTGCGACCTGTTGTTCAACCACAAGTAAAATCATATGGGTTTTAGTTGGAATGGCTGCTATAGTGTTTATTATCGGCATACTTCTACTTAGAAATAACAACCAGGCACAAATAGGTGCCGGGGTCGGGATGGTGTTGTGTGGATTCTTTGCATTGTTGCTGTTTTTTTATTGTGGCTTCAAGTGCCTTGGCTGGTGTGGATGCAGCAAGTGACGACCGAAAACCATAACGTGCACGCACAAAACTACAATTTTTTTTGGCTATTTCTACGTTTTGTGTAATGAAAGATGAGGGGAGGGGAAATGAATATCATATTTTAGCGTTATCTTTATTATTTTATCTTTTTTTTTTCCATTTAGAAATTAATTGTTTTGTTTTGTGGTGTCTCGAATTGAAAAACCACAACTTTTTTCAATTTTACAGTAGGATGATAGTAAACCTAAGCCTTTGCAGGCGCGACAACTGGACAAATATCTATATTCTGAGGGAACATTTCACTGGTCAGTTTTTGTTGCAATTGTATTATTGAGTTTGCAAGGTTACATTAAAATTCCTCAGTGTTGCTCCGACTTTTCGTGTCACAGCGATACAAACCATCAAAAATCCAAGTTGTAAAAAGGGGGAAAAAAAAGAAAAAGGTATATGTTCTGTCCAAACTGTGTGTATTTTGTAAAGAGCCAACACCACATGCCACAAAAAAAAAAAGAAAAACAATAACCAGACAAACAACACATGAAAAATAGTAGGAGTTAAAATAAAAGATGAAACGAAACAAAGCAAATAAAGATCGCATTCATTCACGCTTGTTTTTTTTTTCTTTGGGTTTGTTCTTCCCTTTTTTTTTTCTTTTTTTTCAGTTGTTAAATTTGTCTTTCATTTATTCTTTTCCTTTTTCTTTAGCTTTGATAAATGTGAAAATATCAATGGATAATGACAACAAAAGCTATTTGCTGACCTTTTTGGACTTGAATTCCTTCAGCACTCTTTCCACTGTTCCCAAGACACTTTTCTTTTCCTTCAAGATAGTGCTGCGTGCTTTTTGGTCTTCACTGCGCGATCTTTTTTCATCCCGACAGGAAAGGAAAAGGGACACACCAAAAAAAAAAAAAAAAAGTTAATTTTTTTCTTGACTAATTTATTTATTTGTTTTTCATAGATTAGGAGATAAACTTTTTGCATTCCACTTCAAACCCCCATTCATCGGAATCTTCTCCATCGGCAATATCCTCCATACTAATTGTCCCCTCAACTTCTTTTTCATCCACAATGCCTTTCCATTTCGCTTTGAAACTCAAGTCCCAGCCCGCTCGCAATTTCCCTCGTGTAAGCAAATATGTTGCCTTAGCACAGGCACATATACACATTTGTTCTTTTTTTTTCCTCCCTCCTCTCAATCTATCCCCATATCACTATGTTCTATATTTTCCGATTTCCCGCTACTTGCTTTTTTTTTTCCCCCTTCCCCCTTTTACGGGAGATTACCCTGGATAAGAAAAGGGAAACAGAAACAAAACTGTTCCGTCGACTTTTTCAACTTCGTCGATTTTGATTGGTGCTCCTTTAAATTGTACTCTCAACAGTTCTTGTTTTAGTTGCTGATGGACCCATTCACTGTAATCATATTCTTCCCTTTTTTTCCCCCCCCAAATACACACCCCGTTTTTTTTTAATAAAAAAAATATTAGTGTTAGTGCCTTTGCTTTTGTATTGGCAAGATTGTTGTTTTGTGAGAGAGGGTCAAAGTGAAATTGATTTGATACATGGTTGATCCAGTATTCCACAAACTGCCCATACTTTTGGATGCTGTTTGCTCTTCCTTTTCTTTTGCGGTTTGCTCGTCGACTTTTTGTGGTTTGAATTTCTTTGCTTGCTCTGGATCTGTCGACTTAAAAAAGTAATAGGATGAACTATCTATTTTGCTCTTAGTCTTATTCTCGCTGTCGCCTTTCGCTGCTTTTGTATCTTTCTTTTTATTTTTTATTTCTTCTTCAGGGGTACTTTCACGACTTGAAGAGCTCATTGTGTCGGAGTTTGCATTTTGTTTCTTTTTGTTATCTTCTTTTGCAGTTGTTGTCATTTCCACAAGATATTTACTTTATGTCTGCTTTTCCCTTGCACCAAACTTTAGATTTGATGCTTTATCTTATTCTTGCGCACTCAAAAAAAAATCCTTTAAATTGCATTTTTGGTAAAAAAACCCTTGAATTTACATTTTGTTTAAAAAAAAGTAATGAAACTGAATTTAACAACATTTATTTTGCAAGTTTTAACGCTTTCAATTCAAAAATACAAAGGATCGTTTGCCAAAAAAAAAGGAAAAAGCTGGGATGAGTAAAAAAGCTCACAAGATAAAACATCCAAGAAGGAGAATACTTATTTCAGATATTTTGCACAAACAGTGTGATTTCATCTCTTGCTGACTGCCACATATTTGATCACGTAACATGACGAACAAATACTTCTTTCATGCTATAAGATGTTTTTTTGTCAAAATGAAATATTTCCCAAGGGGCTGTTGGTAAAAAAAAAAGAAAAGTAATTAACTCGACATCTGAAAACGTGACAATTTTAAAATTAGGATTGACTTCAGCAATTTTTTTGAGCCACTCTGAGCAAGCGCCGCAAGGTCCACGGGGATTGTTATCCTCAGGTGCTTTCTCATTCATTTTGGTATCAACCGACTGCCGATTGCCAAATGGATTTGATTGGTTGAAAATAGTTTGATTGCGGTGCATGAAGGCACTATAATGGTGTTGAGCCTTTTCCAAGCGCAAAGGAGGAGGACTGAGTGGCGAGCCTTTACATCAAACAAAGCATGCATGAACAGCAACAAAAACAAAAAAAAACAAAAAAAAAAAAAATGATAACAATAATAACTTGGTTGTGGAGATTGTTCCCTATCAAATTTGGAGATTTTGGCTGCAGAAGAGAGATCAGGCATTTGCAAAACGGCGACCATTTTGAAGTATTCTCTGCGAATGGAAGGATCACTAACAAAGGCACTGCCAATGGCATTCCTTTCAGCACACAAGGAGCCCGTGGACATGGCGACCTCCATATTCACACCGCGGAAGTATTGAATCGGCTCGTTGGGCTTTTGGATCATCACAACGGCCAAAATGGGTTGATACGACTTTCGCAGCCAAAATGTCTCGATTTCAGATTTTGGAGCTTTCATTTTTATCGAAAAGTCATCCTTCCAGCTTTCCATTTCATGCACAATCTTTTGAACGTCTTTGCTCACTTCCTGCCGTTGTAACGCCGGATATGTTTCCATATCGTTGAACGTTAAATATTCGATGTCTTCTTCCCACAATTTATCAAGTTTAGGAAATCTTTTTTTTTTTAAAAAAAAAAAAAAATTATATATATACATATACATATATGTATATGTGCATGTATATGCAATTGCATTTAGATTTGCATATAATCAAATGAATTTTTTTGACAAATAACTTGGACCACAAAGTCTTCAAGTTGACAACATGCAGCATGTCGGGTTCAAATGGCCTCAAGCCCTCGGTCAAAGCCGATAAGCGTGCAGGAGCGCCGTCACACAACGCCAGCGACAAATGAAAGTATTTTTTCCATCGATTGCCGAAATGGGTGGCCAAGTAGCTGAGTTCGCGATCAATTGTGGGTCGTAATTCCTGATGGACAAATCGAACGTTCTCTGTGTCTATTATTTGTACACACATACACAGGGGTCAACAAAAAAAACACATATTACATGTATGTATATACATATATATATATGTATATGTTTATGTATGGATATGTACAAATACAACAAACATCGAAAGATCTCTTTGCCACTGTCAAACGGGATGACTTCGACATTGGAATAGTTTTGTTCAATGAACCTTTGTAAGATCTCACTTAACAACTCCGTGCTGTCGTCGTCGTTGTGTTCTTTATTTCCCTCTTTGCACTCCTCCAAGTCATTTTGCAATGCCCCCGCGCCAGAGATCAAATACATTTTGTAGCGAAGAAAGGACATTGACAGCGTGGGCATGGCGTGGAGATCGCTTATTTTCCTTGTAACTCGATGAGAAGACTCCATCCACGAAGAAGAAGAAGAAGAAGAAGGAAGAGAACGAGAAGCAGCAACAATCGATTGAGATGAACGCACTGACTGCATTTTGAGTGGAAGACGAGTGGGCGAACTTTTCGTGCTTTTGTTTGTCTCTGTTCCATTTATTTCAGTATCACTGTCATTGCCACCATTCCATTGTTTCTCTTTTCTATCTTTTTTTTTTTTTCCCCATATCCCATACCCCATACCCCATATCCCCAGATCACTCAATGTTCATCCTTCATTGGCACAGTCGATATCAAAGTAATCGAAAGAATCCGTGAATAAGAGAAAATAGGGGGGGAAAAGATGTGACGTGTGCCTTAGATGATACCCTCTCCATTGGGCGAGAGAGGTGACGACAAGGAGTTGGCTAATGGAAACGTGGCGGATGACATGTCTTTGGACACCATCACTTCATCAATGGTACTCGACTGTGTCGACACGTAATCAAGTGTGGACTTGGTTCGCTTCTGTGCAAACTCGTTCATTGCGTTTACATTGTGCAATGAAAGCCATTTGGGGATGATGATTGCGACCAATGGAAAAAAGATTTTACACACGACAATGTCATTATCTTTGTTCTTGCTTACATTTGTCGTGGTCTTCTCACTTTGCTCATTGTCATGCTTCGTCTTCGTTTCGTTTGCGTCACTCGTCGTCGTCGTCCTACTCTTTTCGTCTTTGCTGCTTTCGTCGCGATTCAATGTTTGTGTCTTCACGTTCCCGCTCGGCTCGTCGCGCAAACGAAAGTCGCGATGGTTGCATATCCTCGCGGGTGGGTTCAGTTCCAGTCCTACTGATCGTCGGTTCCCTGTCGAGTCTTC
>ASPP01018091.1:0-10272 GCA_000512085.1 Reticulomyxa filosa
TTTTTTAAAAAAAATTAGGTCTAAATGTTGATTTTTCATTGATAAAATCAATTATCATCATAAGATATGTTTTATGCTTTCAGTTTTCTTTGCAACCTACTGTATTCATTAATCAAAAAATGTTAATGTAAACTATCTTTTTTTTGTTTTTTTCAAAAGTATCATATGTAAAGTAGCAAAAAAAGTACAGTTAAGTGAGAGATTCTCGCGTGTGGTAGCTGAAAGAAAATAATCATTTACTGTCAGGTATTTGAAATGAAAAAAGAATACCAATGACAAGAAATTATGTCATATAAAAATGTGACAAAATGTTTCAATAAATTTCGTTTTGGTGACACTAATTTTTCATTTTTTGAAAGTGAATGTTTTACATAACACAAAATGAAATTAGGTTATATTTTTGTTAATAGGCTGCTGATTGTAAAAAAAAGTATCAATTTTTTATTTTTTGTTTATGAAATTGAGTTTTGTCATAACAATAATTTAGCATATTTTGTAAAAATTGAATTTAATCACGTTGATTGACGACAGTTCCAATTTCTGCTTTGGTTGTAAGATCGGGTATGATTTGAAATTTATCATGTCTTTCATCTCTTTCTTTTGATGAGCCACCAATAACTGGCAAAAGCAATAAATGCCAACATGGTAATTACTCCAGCACAAACTGCGAAACCACCACAAAAATTACCAATAGTATCGAAATAATCATATAGCAAGATTTGCATATGGTCATCCGTTTGTGGTGGAATAATGTAAGAATCGCTGAAACAAAATATAAGCGCTTCTGAATTCTTTTAAAGAACAAAGAAAAATAAAATAAATCACTAAATGATTGCATTCAATCAAATAAAACAAATTACTTTTCTTTAATCAAACTTTTGAAACAAAAAAACTTTCATTTTTTATTTGATAAAAAAAGTAAATTATCCACAAATACTAATATTTCCTTTATGTGATCCATAGCACAATTTAATATCATTTACATTCTCTTTCTGTTTTAGTCCAAAAAATTTAAGACAAATTATTCCATTTTCTTCATTATTTGCTTTGATCATATGCAGTTGATTACATAATCGAATATCCCAAAAGCGAATTATATTATCAATTGATCCAGAACATATCACATTTGAACTACCATTGATATTTTTTATTACAAATGGTGAATATTCAACAGACAATAAAGGAGATATATGTTTATTGACCAGATCAAATGTCACACAAACGAATACTGTTATCATATGATCCAGATAATATTATATTTAATAATTCGTTTGAACCATATTTTACAATACGAACTTGTTTTTCATGTCCTTTGAGCACATTTAATTCTTTGGTTGTTTCAATATCCCATATTCGAATAGTTTTATCATATGATCCAGAACAAATTGTATATCCATTTCCACCGATCACAATACACAAACTGTTTTATCAAGTGATCCAGAACAAATTAATTGACAATCACCAAATGTTAAACAATCGATTGTATTTACACCATCAGTATGTCCTGTTAATACATTAATTAATTTGGATGATAAAAGAAATGAATCAAAAATAATGAGTGTAGTTGCCTGTATAAAAAATAACAAATATATTTGTTTATTTTTATTTGAATTAAATTAAAGACAAAAGTAAATACGTAAATAATTGTCAATTATTTTATCTAAATCATTTATCCATCCAAATTTAATGTGTAATATTCGAATCAAATTTTGTATAATAACTTCAGTTTCATTTTGATCTGTCTAATTATAATAAGTCCACACAATAAGTACAATAAAAAATTAAAGATAATAAACTTTTTAAACTTTATAATAAAACTTACCATTACGTTGAGGTAAAGTTTGTTCATGATTGACAAGAGATTTCATTTTGCAACTTCTTTTGTTATTTTTTTTTCAAGTTCAACGAAGGGACTTCAAAAATAGATTTTTACAATATATTAATGAAAAATAAATAAATAAATTATAACTTTTTATAATTATATTAAGAACAATAAATTATCTTTTTTTAATATTCAATATGATGTCCATTGTTAAAATGAAAATTGCAATATTTTTATTATAAAAATTGTTAATACGACTAATTATCTTCAACAAAATAAACAAACCAAAGCAAAGAAAGAAATATGGGTAAAGATTTGTTGAAACTAAAGTAGCCTCCAATTCCTTTTAGCCAATTTCACAAGACTTTATTTTCAAATATGTTTGAAAATACAATTTGAAATTGATGAATCCTTAAAAAATTTGAAATTGATTAATCCTTAAAAAATTTGGAATTGATGAATCCTTAAAAAAATTCAAATTGAGAATCCTTAAAAAAATTCAAATTGATGAATCCTTAAAAAATTTCAAATTAATTCCAATTAAATCCAATTCTTTCAATAATATTTATTAGCACTTTTTTCTTTATGATCATTTCATCAATGATCATAACAATATTTTTATTCGTTTTGTCTATTATATATATTTTTTTTACAAACAAAGAACTTTTTTTGTAATATGATTTTACATTTTGCGGAATACACTCGATACAATAATTGAATATTTTGTTGTGTTGTTTTATGTTTCAAAGATGCATGAGCTTGTTATTTTTATCATACACTTAAAAAAATGAATATAAGTTTATCTGTGATCTGAAAATTGCAAATCAGTCATCCTATAAAAATATACTTATAATACTTAAAATTTCTTTTCTAATTTAATATCACATACACAAACTGTTGCATCAGCAAACGATGAAACAACCTTGGTACCATCAGACGAAAATTGTATAGTTTGTGCATAATGAGAATACACTTGTAAGACTTTGAATAGCTTGAAATACTTTATCTATTTTTGTGTTTAGTTTAATTTATTAAACATATAAAATCTATGCAGCTACAATATACCATGATATATCGTAAAAATGATAATGATAAAGTCATTAATTCAGCCTATTTTGCTTAAAAATGAACGGGTTCAATGCATAACTATCATATCAATCTTTTTTTTTCTATGTTTTGTGTACAATCAAATTTCTTTAGCTCACTTGCATTTGTTTTCAAATTAAATAATAAAACGATTAAACTTGCAAGTTTTTCATATCAACACCATCAAATATTTTTTCTATATCTTTCTTCATTGCTGCAATTCCTATTCTCTCATTTTCTTCTATTATCCACTGTTTTTCACTTGCTGTCACTTCTTTCAAACATTCTTTCACTTTTGTCTTTATTTGCATTACTAGCGTCATTGCCGCCAATGATATGTATGTACTTGCTGTCTTCAATCAATATTCCAACATCTATTCAATGCAATAGGCAGATCATTTTTACTCATTGAATATCTATATACTGTGTTTTTAAGTTTCGCATTATCTTCCAGTCCACCAAAAAATAATAAAACATTCTTTTTACTACGTTAAAATTTTGTAAACACCTTGGCTTTTTTTGTTGGTTTGTACTGCGATTACATGTTATAGCAAAACGATTTCATCGCCTTCCAAGTTTAGTACAAAAACGAAATGTACAAAATTTTTTACGAATCGTCCAAAGGGTGTTGCCAGAAAAAAAACCACACTTTTTCTATTTGAATAAGATATAAAAAAGCTTGTACAAACAATTTATTATTATTATTATTGTTGTGAATATTACAACAGTTCAAGGAGAACCTGGTGAATTTGGGTGTGGAACCGTATGTTCGGTTTGCGAATGGACCTTAAAGCGCGACAAATCGTAGTTGGCGTCGTTGCTGATTTGTGGTTTATCTTGCTTATCGCCTTTGCCGCCTCTAAAACCAAGCCGACCCGACATCGACTTATTACCCTCAGATAACGAGTAGTGGAGGATTATCATCCTTGGAAACTGCAAATATTGTCGGTAAATCAATTGTTGCTTTTTTAAAATAGTGTTCATTATTTTGTTACTGTACAGCGCTTGGGCACGAAAGTCGTCCAAAACAATCGAGCAACGATCTTGTTGCAATTTTTAATCATGCATTAAATTGGTAAGTTTTTTTGGTTTTCTATTTGATTAAATTTTAATGACTAAAAAAAAACATTGTTAAACCAATAGCTCGTATTGTGTGTATTGTGGATTGCGGTTATCTCTTTGTATTGCACCAAATACAACGTAAATGGTTTTGATGATATTGATACACTATTGGACAATGAAAGGTATGTTGTTTTGTGTTTATGAGTTAAAAACTTTTTGTAAATGAATTAAATAATGATGATAAATAGTATTAGCCAATATATTGCGAATGTAACAACTTGTGGAGTTACTGCAGTGTGGTGGTTCAACAAAGATAAAATGAAAAACCCAACGTGGAACAGTTATCGATATGACACAATCAAGGGATCATGAAGCATTTGTTATTATTCATCTTTGGTTGCGCTTGGTGTATCGTTCTGGCAAGCTGCTAAGAACACATACCAATTGTTAACAACAAAAGGTTTTGATACAATCATCAATAACGATTTGAGTAACTTGGTTTTGGGTTTTGGCTGGCTGCCGGTGCTATTACTGATGGTGCGGTCACTTTCTTTATTAGGAGGATTGCTTGGCTATTTATTCTTTGTCAATTATGGACATTGCGTTGGAATGGTTTTTGATATCGTTTTGGCCATTATTGGACTTTTACATTGCCAATCTTGAATTTATGTTTGCAATTGCTTCGGCAATTAAGGCCATTTTTGTCTGTTGGTTGAAGACCCTGCTGCGCTGAAAGAAAATCATCATCTATGTTACGAATTAATGACCCAAGCATGGAGAAAAGTATATAATATTGGAGGAGTAAATGAAATTTACACAATCATAGATTTAGACTAAAATGAAACACCCATCATTTTTTAAACTAAAAAGGATGTCCTTAAAGGTTGTAAATTTTTTTGACAAGAACAAATAAGCATTGATTGGTAAATATCCATTTTTAATTATTTGATATTTATTTAAATCAAATATACAAAAATTTCTTGAAGGATAAACAATAAATAATAAATGATTATTTGATCCACTAATTATTGCACGTACTCCAGCATAATTATCTGGTTTAAGTCCAATATTAATATTGTTGTTATTATTATTATCATTATTATTATTATTAATAAAAGGAATCCATTCATTAATATGCTTTATTTTATTATTATTATTATCTTCCCAAATACTTTTATATTTCATTATAAAAGTATATTTTTCTTTGTCTTTTTCTCCACCAAATGATAATAATGTAATATCATTTAAATCATAATTATTTTTTTCAATTTTAATAACACAATGACCATTTAATATAATATTATCTGGATATGAACAAATGTATTTATATTGATCTTTGATTATATGATAAGAATAGCATTCATTTTTTTTATAACCACCACAAATAATTATTTCATCTTTATAAATTAAACATTGAGGATAACAAAGAGGAAAAGGTAAAGGAGATAAAGTTTCAAAGAGTGAATTAGAATTCTCTAAGTTTAGCTTTTGTTCAATTTTACTATAATCATTTAAAGCCATGAGAAAATTATAGTAGTTCTTTTATTATTTGAAGTAAAGAAAAACTTATTTTTAAAAAAAAAAGGAAAATTTTTTTATTTATAAAAATTTAATTCCTTGTAAAATATGACAACTTTTTATCCATTCTTTTTTTTTATTTTGAGATAATTTATAATTATTATCAAAACTGTGATTAGCAATTATCTCTATTTGATGTAAAGGTCTTAAAATTTCAATATCATCACTACCAAATATTTGTTCAAAAATTTCTTGATTAATAAAATCCATTGTTATGATTTGACAATTTCGTTTTTTAAAATTTTTAAAATTGAAATTAAAATCAGTAATAAAATCATCTTTCATATCATTACTTAATGTTTCTATTCCAATACGACATTTACTATTATTTTCTATTTTTATTTATTATTATTTTTTTTTTAATATTTTTATAAATTAAAAAATATTTTATTTTATTATAACTTAAATTTCTTGAACATTTCATTGTTGCATACATAATCTTTAAACTAATTGCTCTATTTATTGTATTACTATTTAATTCATTTTTATTTTTTTCTAATATTTTATTCTTAACAATATTCTCTTTTATATCTAAATAAAAACGTAATGACTATTTTTTATTTTTTTAAACAAACATATTTTTATATTAAATTTAATATAAAATATAAAAATATAAAATATAAAATATAAATAAAAAACAAACCCAACATTCATTTGGATATTTATCATTTACACCAAAAAGTAAAACAATTTCAATTGGTAAATAATGACCAGCAACAATAAATTCACCACATTCCAAACGATTATTTTGTAACATTCCAAAATAATTTTGTATATGTCCATAAAATATATTAGAAATTGCATTACTTATTTTTGTAATAGAACCAATCAACTAATATATATTTTTATATTAAATATTTTTTTGATTGGTTTGAAAAATAAATAAAATAAATTATTTTTTTTTTTTTTCGTTTTACTTTTTCTATTTTTTTGGCTTTTTGAGCAAAATTTTTTTGTTCTTTTGCGTTTTTTAATATCTCCGTCATTTCTTCTATTCTTGTTGGAATTTGTGAACGATAAAATAATATTTCTTCTAAACATTTCATAAACATATAATGACATCTATTAATTTATTTTTATAAATATTATTTATTTTATTTATTTATTTAATATTTTTACCTTTCACTTGTCATTATCTTTTTATCTGATAAAACAATTCTATCATTCAAAATTATTGGTTTAATATCTTCTTTTTCTTTTTCTCCTTTTTGTCTTGTTCTTCTCACGGTTTTATTTTTTGTTTTTGTTGTTCTTGTTTTAGGCGGAGTCAAAAAATGATCACTTCGATAACTCACTTCAAAAGGAAAACCAAGTGTAAGAGAAGTTGTTTCTGTCAAAGATTGTGTCATTCTTCGGAATTTTTTTTCAAGATTTGTTCAACAACTGTTACTCGTTTTTTCCCCCTTGCAACTAAAACTTTTTCTTTTGTTACTTACAGATCACAACAATATCAAACAATTTACAGATGAGATGCTTGATTATTAAAGAAGAAAATTATATGCCTTGTTTTTCCTTTTTGATTTAACCGTTCACTCCCTAGATATTACAATTTTTGCAAGTGAATTTTACGGATAATGACAGTAAGTTATCTACCATTCAAAAGTTTGCTCTTGAATCTGGCAAACTACTTCTGCAATTTTGAAAAGGAAGGAACATTGTTTCAATAGTTAAAATAGATATTTACCTCGCAACAATTAATTTTAGTATTTCGTTATTAAGTCAACTGACATGATTTTGGTTAATAAATTTCATGTAAAATCAGTTTTTCTGCTCTGGCTTTGTTTTTCAAAAAAGGAAAGAAGACACTTTTGTATAACTCTTCAAATCTTTTTACTAATTTATACGATTATTTCTCACAATAATGTCCTCTGGCCTTGATTTGTCAGCATTTGGGTAAATTTTATTTGTTTTTTTTTATTTGACTGTTACGTTTGTTTGTTGTTTTTGAAGAACGTTAGACGCCCCACAATTGGTGGAGTTAGTTCGTGTTGCGGAGACAGCCGAAAGATACGATGACAGTTGAGTAAAAAAAACAGTCAAATGAAGATAATTATCAAAAGTTCAAAAGTATAACTAAAATAATGAATTATTTGAAATTATAAAATAGTGTGTAAATTCGTGAAGGCTTTGGTCCAAAATAAGACGGCAAAGGGACAAGATTTAGACGTCGAAGAGAGGAACTTGTTGTCCGTAGCCTACAAGAACGTGGTAGGCAGCAAACGTGCGTCATGGCGAACCGTGAGCGGAGGATTTGATGACGCTGATGAGACATTGATTGAGAAATATAAAGCAATTGTTGAAAATGAGTTAGAGAACATTTGCAAGGAGGTCATTTCTTTGTTGGTGGACAACTTGTTGAAAACAGTCACTGGAAAAAAGGACGAAACAGAAGTATTTTATTTGAAAATGACTGGCGATTATTATCGCTATTTGGCTGAATTCCGACAAGGTAATGAATCTTACAAGGAAAAAGCGAAAGAGTTTTATCAAAAGGCTTTGGATATTGCTCAAGAACATCTTCCAGAAACGCATCCAACTCGTTTGGTATGTTTACATCTTTGAATTTTTTATGTATACGTCCCAAAGTTTGAATACGCATATCGTTTTTATTTTTTTAATAACTTCGAAAAAAAAGGGCTTGGCGTTGAACTTCAGTGTTTGTTATTACGAAATTTTGAACCAACCTGAAAAAGCTTGCGAGTTAGCGAAGAAGTCATTTGATGCTGCGATTGAAAAGTTGGACACATTGAATGACGCCAGCTACAAGGATTCTACATTGATAATGCAATTGTTGCGAGACAACTTGACATTGTGGACCTCAGAGCAAGCTAAAGATGAAGAAGCCTAAAAAAACTTGTTTGTACACCTTGTGAGGAGGTGTGATATTTGTATAACCCTGTTCGAGAAAAGCAGTGATCGGTTTGACTGTTAGCGAAGCGCCTCACGTTCTGTTATGCAAGTGTTTTGCGTTTTGTCTGCAGTTTTAACTTGTCAAGATGGCTCTCGAGCTTGGTTGTCGTTCGTTTGTTTTTTAAATTTTACGTTTTTATTGGTTTAGGTGTAAATCGATAATCTAAAAATCTTTTTGGCATTAATAAAATGTCCTTTTTTGCTACTTTTAGCTCGTTCGCGATATTGAGGATGCGAATTTTCTTTCAAATCAGAGACCAATTGAATTAGAAATAAATGAGTTTTTTGTTTTAAAGAACCCGTCTTATTTGAATAAAATTGATACAAAATTTAATGGTCAAAAAATGTTACACAAGCTTGTCTTAGCTGCATATTAATATCGGTTAACTTCAAAGTTTTAAGATTGTAAAAACATAATTATTCAGATTACCTCTTTGGCCTGATTGACACCGATAGTCACCAAGAAATACAAGTACTTGTGAAAGACGAAACAATGAAAAAGTATAATATTTATAGATCCATAAATAAAGTGACAAACCAAAATATCAGTACGGTCACTAATACAAGTTTTGACTTGTGCTGATTTTTTTTTTGTTGTGAGTCGCCTGTTTATATTTTTTTTCTTTGCGAACAACAAAACAATACATCCAAATTTATCAAAAAAGAAAGAAAAGAATGAGCGAAGTAGCAGGAGTATGTGTCATGGTATTAATAATCCTGGGCATACTTGCGCTTGTGTCATTCGTAACCAAGTCAACAACAGAGGCAGGTGTTCAAATCAAAAACAAAGAAGGCCAAAAAGAAGTATTTAAAAAACAAGTCCCGGCACTTTACTATATCCATCGTGCGTCCATTCTAGACACTTCTATGGAGATTGTCATCCCATGGAAGTACAATATACAAAGATCTGATGATTCAATAAAAAACTCAGTTTGTAAAAGAAGAAACATATCAAATGCAAAAAAATTTCTATTTTTGTCAATTACAAGATGAAGTCAAAAAAAAAACAAATTTAAAAAATTCAGGTGTTCCGAGGGTGGTACAATTTTTTGTGGTTGTCAACATTATGCTTTATATTGTCCCATTTTTTGAGTAACTATCGCAGCAACGGCTATGTGATCTTTCAAACAGCATTTTTTAAGTCATTGTTTCCTTACGTGCATGAATTGGTAGTTGTGTTTTTGCCGGTGTATTGTTGGTCATTTTGGGCATTTTTTTTACAAAAACTGATGATTGCGAACATATTCGGTCGTAAATGCACCCGCACCATCATTCATATTTTTCAGCACATTTTACAAACGATTCTAATCTTTGGTTTGTTATTTTCTTTTTTCTTTTTTTTTGATTAGTGAGAAAAAAAAAATCGATTCACCCCGATACATGTTACATACACACGTATACTCAATATGCACGAAGGAGTTTACAAAAGGGTGCGAAATCAAAACAAACAAAAAAACAATAACAATAATAACAAAAGGGGTTGGAATATTCATTTATTCAGAATGCACCCATTGGCCATTTTCACAAAAATTGGCACTGCTGCTGGAAACAATGTGTTTGTACATGAAAATGCACTCCTATCTGCTGTCCAACCATGACCTATACACAATGAAAGAGGATAATATACGTCAGCAAAAAAAGGATCAGCAGTCAGATGATAACGATGTCAAACCACTTACACTTGAAGATTGTGACCATTTAACCGATGCGGAAGTAAAGGAAGAATTATTGAAAAGAGGTTGCTTATTTTGTTTTTTAATTGCAAAATTTGCTAACACATATCGTTAACAAGACATATTTTTTTTTTTTTTTTT
>ASPP01018112.1:0-11604 GCA_000512085.1 Reticulomyxa filosa
ATTTCATCCAACAAAAAAAAAGTTATTAAAAAACCAATATCATATTTAAAAACTATAAGATTTGTAGATATTTTTAAAAAAAAAAATTAGGTCTAAATGTTGATTTTTCATGGAGAAAATCAATTATCATCATAGGATATCGTTTTAGGCGTTCAGTTTTCTTTGCAACATACTGTATTACATAGTTTGAATGAGCTACCTTTCTTTCAAGTTACTATTTTAATTTTACAAAAATATGGCGTTTGTATTTTGGTTTGCCGTTATTTTTTTTCAAAAATTTGAAAGATATTTTATCAAGTATGCTTCTCTAAATATTTAATAAAGCAAATAAAAAACAAACATTCACTAATGTATGTTTAGTGTTTTTTTAATGAAAAATACTATTAAACGTAACTACTCGATTATGAGGAAATAATTGAAAATCGTTTTTTTCTGTTAAGATATTACAGGCCTACAATGTAATAATATTCTTTTTAAGATTTTGCCTTTTAATCAAGTAATATTTTTACTTAGGACAACAAGTGGTAAACAAATTAAAAGATTGATTTGCATTTTTGCGTACGTACACACCAAAAATAACAGTTATAAATTTGTTGTTCTATATGCAGGACAAGACCTACTGGTTAATGAACTCTGAAAATCCTTTTATCTCAAACTTCATATTTTCTATCGTATTTCTTCTTGTTTTGTTGTCTGTTGTCATTTATATTTTTCTTGATTTAACTATCTTGTTTTATTGAAAAATTGCTCGGAGAGCAATATTTTTTGTATTATACTTTGTGCGGTTAGTTGCTTGGGATTTGTTGTACGATTTAATATTGTGATGCCCACGTAATGACTTTAGAGTTCTTTTTTTCTTGTAAGTCCTTAGAGCGGTAATACTACATACAATTAATGTCGCGTATTTTTATCAAAGTTTATTGTTAATCAAAATATGAGATAGTGTCTAACGGTTGTTCTTGTTTGCAACAAGTTTAAAAAAAACAGGGTTTTATTCATCACAACTTATTCAAGTTTTTAAAAGTGTTTAAATCATGTCTACAATTCTCTTAGATAGTGGCATCAAGAGCCAAATATTGCACATCATTGCGTCTGTCGGGCACTGTAGTCTTCCTGTCAAATCAAACCAACACGTAATCGTCTGTTTGTTTTTAAAGATAGCGGAACAAAAAACGAAATAAATTTTGGGGGGAACATAAACGTGAATAGTCCCTGCAATTAGAAAGCTCTTCAATCAGTGGATTTAATGGAATTGTGGCCTATGTGGCATCAAAGTGCAGTGTGAAACTTATTCCAGAAAATTTGGAAAGCGCAACATTTGAGCAGTTAGACCGATCATTGAAAGCAGCAGAATCTGACAATCACGTTGCCTGTTGAGTTTTTACTTGTTTGGAAATTTCCTAAGAAATTGCTTGAGAATATTGTTGATTGTTGTTGTAGTACTGAAAGAAGTAAACGATGCGTTGTTATTGAAATCATATCTGGTTGGTAGTCAATTATCAGTTGCAGATATCGGCACATTTGTTTGCTTATATAGTCATTACGTTTCGTAAATATTTTTTTGCTTTGTTTGTTTTTGGTCGTTCACTATCATGTGTGATCACATTACATTCTTATAATCAACTTTTTTAAATATATATGGTTCTATCTCTCCTACGGGGTTGGGATATAGGCAAAACTCGGAAAAGATGATATATACTTTGTATATCCAAATGTTACTCGATGGTATGTTTTATAAAGTCCATCCCAAAAAAAAATCTTCCCACCTTTCTTCATTCCTCTCTTTCAATACTAAACGTTCGCTCATCCCCCTTTTTTTCTTTTGATTGAAAATATCTGCAAACTAACATTGATAACAAATAAATGAATAAATAAACAATAGGATGGATTTGATACAAAACCGAACAGTGTCAAGTGGAGTGTTGCCCAAATTGAATATTCAAAATGAACCACCAAAAGCACAAGCAACCACTACCAAAGCAAAAGACAAAGGAAAAAAAAAAGAGGATGGCAAAGAGGAAAAAAAAGAAGAAAACAAAGGTCCAAACGCAAATCAATCTAAAAAAGAAAAAAAAGGCAAAGGAGCTGTTAAGTTTTTGCCCCTTTTTTTTTATTCAATAATGTTCCATGTTATAATTGTTTTTGTACTGTTCGCGGAAGTTTCACGCATACATAACAAATATGCATGTGTGGTCAAATGCGAAAAAAAAATTAATTCTGTATTTTTTTTTTTGGGGAGAGGAAATGAAGGAAAAAAAAATAATCAAATAAACGACACAACACAAAAGAAAAAAGCAGATATAAAATTGGAGGACCATTTGCAGGAAATCGAATTTATTAAACAACGCATTGAGTTGTTTGACAAGTTGTACGCGGAACAACAAAAAGGGCTCGAATCAAAGAAAAAATCCATTAAAATTACATTGCCAGACGGCAACAGCATAGATGGAGTCGCTTTTGAAACCTCTCCTTTTGATGTTGCGAAAAATATTTCACTTGGCTTGGCCAAGCGCGCAATTGTCGCACGAGTCAATGACAAATTGTTTGATTTAACACGACCTTTGGAAGACGATTGCAAGTTGGAGATATTAACATTTGACGATAGTGATGGGTATGTTGTTTTTAAAATTTTTTTTTTTAAGAAACAAATAAAAAAAACAAATGCAAATACGGAATGATAAAAAAAAATACAATAAACAATATCAATTGGGTTTAGCAAACATGTATTCTGGCACTCTTCTTCCCATGTGTTGGGAGAGAGTTTGGAACGATTGTTCAAAGGACAATTAACAGTTGGCCCTGCGTTGGATCCTTCACAAATGTTGCACAATGGAGGTTTTTACTACGATGTGGATATATCTAGTTTGGGAGATGACACGTTTAGTCTTCTTTTTTTCCCCTCTCTATCAGAAGATCAAATTGTAATAAAATAACCTATTTTTAAAAAACAAAAAAACACAGTAAAATCAGTGAGCATCACTATGGTGCCATTGAAGAGTTTATTAAGACAATTACAAAAGATAAACAACCCTTTCATCGTGTCATGTTAACCAAAGAACAAGCCTTGGAAATGTTCAAAGTTTAGTCAATCAATCCCTTTTTTTTTTTTGAAACACAAAAATCAAAATAACTAAATGTACCGCGCAAAAAAAAAACGCAAAGTCTGAACGTGTGTCTTTCAATCTTTTTTTTTTAGTTCGAACAAGTATAAACAAGAGCTGATTAGTGAAAAAATCCCTGATGGTGCAACCTGCACTGCGTATCGTTGTGGACCATTGATTGATTTGTGCAAAGGACCACACATTCCAAACACAGACTTGATCAAAGCGGTGAAACTTGTGAAAAATGGTGCAACATACTGGCGTAATGACAGTAACCGAGATTCCTTGCAACGAATTTACGGAATATCATTCCCAGACAACAAATTGATGAAAGAATATGAAGAAAGAAAAAAAATGGCAGAAGAAAATGACCATCGTAAAATTGGACAAGATCAACAATTGTTCTTTTTCCATGACTTGTCACCAGGAAGCTGTTTCTGGTTGCCTCATGGCGCAAGAATTTACAACAAATTGCAACAATTTATTAGTGGCTGTTATCGAGACCGTGGATTTACCGAGGTTTGTTTCCAATATACGTGTTTATGGACCCTCTCTTCTTTTCACACAAATAGAAAAACAAGCACAAAAAAAAATGCAAATACCAAATATATACGCTCAGGTTATATCTCCAAACGTGTACAACTTCAAATTGTGGGAAGTCAGTGGACATGCTCAAAACTATGCCGAAAACATGTTTTTGTTTGAATCCGAAGGACAACAATTTGGACTGAAACCAATGAATTGTCCTGGTCACTGTCTCATGTTCAAGAGTAGCTTAAGGTCCTATCGAGATTTACCATTGCGATTTGCTGGTCAGTATTTTTATTTATATTTTCTTTTTTTTTTCCTCCCCAGCATGAAACAAAACAATTAACAATTAACTGTTTAAAATAGATTTTGGCGCACTGCATCGCAATGAGATGAGCGGAAGCTTAACAGGATTGACACGTGTCCGAAGATTTCAACAGGACGATGCACACATATTTTGTCGACGTGATCAAATCCATCAAGAAGTTAGCAATTGCTTGCATTTCTTGGATTATGTTTATGGCAAATTTGGTTTCCGTTTTGAACTGGCATTGTCCACACGACCAAAAGAGAAATATTTGGGTGACATTAAGGTATGGGATGAAGCCGAACGAATGTTAGCTCAAGCCTTGGACGATTTTGTGGCAAAACATAGCAGCCTTAAAGCGTGGAAATATAATCATGGAGATGGCGCTTTTTACGGACCTAAAGTCGACATTCATGTCTATGATTCATTGCATAGACAACATCAATGCGCTACTATTCAACTCGATTTTCAATTACCTATTCGATTTGAATTAGATGTTAATTCATTCTGTCTTTTTTTTAATTATTACTATTTACTGTAGATGTGCGAGAATTTTTAAATACAAATTTAAAATGTGTACAATTTGTTTTTTTTTCCCATCCTTTTCCTACTTCCTCTATTTGTAAAATGGTTTGAGGATAGTTTAAAGCAGAATCTGGTGGAGTGGAAAGACCTGTTATCGTGCACCGTGCAATTTACGGTTCATTTGAAAGATTTATTGCCATTTTGAGTGAACATTTGGGAGGAAAATGGCCATTTTGGCTGTCGCCCCGCCAAGTTTGCATCATCCCTGTTACAGGTAAAGTTGTTTGTTTTTTATGCCATAACTGTGAAAGGAAAGACAACATCAAAGATGCTAATACGACGACAATACAGATGAATTCACTGAATATGCTCAAAGCGTACGTGAAATAATGCACAAAGCAGGATACTGGGTTGATGTCGATGACTCAAGAAATCATTTGCCAAAAAAAGTCAGAAATGCTCAAGTCAGTCAATACAACTTCATTTTGGTCGTCGGAGAAAAAGGTATGTTTTGTTAATTTTCTGCTTAAATTTGTCTGTTTTCCATTTTTCTCTTTATATTTGATAAATTTGTGGTTTTGTTATTGTTTTGTGTAGAGCGTGATGCAAAAGCAGTGAGTGTACGCAGAAGAGACAACACTGAACTTGGAAGCAAAACAATTGACGAAATGTTGGCATGGTTTAAAGAATTAGTTGAAAAATACGAATAACGAAAGTACAACAACATCAATCCATAGTGGTCGAGAGAAACAAACAAGGCAATCTCAGTCATGTTTGGAAAAAATATATTTTTAATCAAAACTATGATTTATTGTTTCTCTATTTTAAAATCTTCCTTTAATTTTCACAACTAATTGTCCACGTTTGGTGGAACTTTTTCACTGCAAATGGTTCTTATATTTTTCCTTTGGAAACTAGGAATCATTTACTTTTTTATCTCTGCATCCTTCGTTAGAAATTACTTTGTATTCCTGAGCGATTATTATCAATTTAAAAATGAAAAGGGTAGAACAAACATTAAACGTTGATTGAAGGAAAAACAAAAATAAACAAAAAAGTACAAACAAATGCACTAACCAACACATAACAAGCACTCATGGTTGACTTACGTGTACCAAGATGTGGAGTACATAACCCCAAAATTCTCCACGCGCGAGAAAACACAACACCGATTGGTAAACCCCACAATTCTACTTTACCCTACCCAAAAAAAATGGTTGGTTCATTGAAGACTCATGTGTGGCTCTCATTTAAAAATACTTTTTGTACTTGTTTATTTTTTTTTTCCATTTTGATCTAGTGCTCACAAATGAATAGAGCCAAGCGAAATCCAAAGCAATATTTTGAGTCCAATATAACACCATTTTAGAAACAAAAATAAAACAACAAAACAAAAGAGGGAAAAAAAATAATGTAGGTGGGAAAAAAAAGAAAGATTAGTAATATTTGCTCAGTTTATTGGAAATCACAGTAGCAACATAAACAATTCTGTCTTGCACATCGTTGCAGCTGCAATAGCAGTAGTTTGCCATGTGCATGATTTTATTGATATCTTCGTCTTTGTCTTTTTTAGGTGAAAATGGAGCAGCAAGTGCCAATTCTTTTGATTTACGTTTTTTGTCAATACTAGTTTGAACATTGACATTAATCGGGATCGGTATTTGTTTGGAGTAGTATTCAACTAAAGCATAAATCATAAACTTTAAATCAGCCATTTTTGGTGTCATTATACCCATTGGAACTTTTGAGCCTTCATCTATATTGCGTAAAAATGCATGTTGCAACAATTCCTGTGCGCTTGGTCTTTTGTCAGGATTCTATCAATTTGATATTTATTTGTACGTACAATAGATGTGTCATGCACTCACAGTTCCCTTTTTTCTGATTTTAAAGACAGACAAAAAATTATTAATATGTTCCACCTGGGTTAGACAAAGACGAACAAATTCACAGCAATCTTTGGTAAACATCTGTGGGTTTAATTTAGGAGGATTGGAACATAAACTGCTGGGCAAAGTATCAGGATGAATAAAGGCTCCAGTACATAATTCATAAATAGTTAAGCCAAAGGACCACACATCCGCCTTCGTGTTGTAGCATACTCGATTGTTGTTGTCTTTTTCTGGAGCCAAATACTTTGCCGTTCCGCAATTGATTGTCAAAAGGCTATCCGCAATATCCAATTTGATGACCGTGCCAAAATCACTTAGCTTGATATCCCCATTAAGGCTGTACAAAATATTGCCAGGTTTGATGTCATTGTGAACATACCGATGTTGATGCAATTCCTTCAGCGCTTGCAAGATGGAATAGGAGGCATATTTGACAATTGATTCCGGGCAAGGAACATTCGAATTATTGGAAATGTAGTCTTTCAGGGAGCCTCCGTCCATATACTCGAGTGCAATTTTCATTTCATTTGTATCGCGATCTTTTCCATATCCGATCATGTCGATTATATACTTTGAATCTTTCATGTTTTCCAATACGCAGATTTCCTGGTCCGTTTGAATTTGAATCGTTTTGTGTGCGGAACGTGCGGTCTGAACGGTCGTGATTTGTTCAACAATACGTATACTTATACATGCACGATGTACATATATACATATATGTATATGAATATGCATATATATTCCTTTCTCCTATTTCCCTCCTCTTTTTGTTTTTTTGGATCAAAACTTTGATAGCTACGACTTGGCATGAAAGCAAATGAAAGGCCTTAACAACGACACCAGTAGCACCACGACCAAGCCTTTCATCAGGCATAATAGCAAACTCTTCCATTGGGAAGACAGGATCGTCTTCGTCATGGACATCCTGTTCATTGCCATGGTCACTCTCCAAATCCTTTCGCAAGTCTTTGACTTTATTCGCATGGGTCTTGACCTGCGCCATCGCAGTACGTTCATCGCGTTTGAAGCGTACCGAGCGTTTTTTATTGCCTTTTGTCGGAAATGCGCGTTTGTCACGTTGATTATCCTGTTTCCGTCCTTGTGCCTTATAGTCCTCATTATTGCTATTGATGCTATTGTTATTGATACTATCGTTATTGATACTATTGTTATTGATACTATTGTTATTGATGCTATTGTTTCTATTGCTGTTGTTGTTGTTGTTGTTGTCATCGTTGTCTACATCAACAATCTCCCCTTCATACATAATTCCTCCTCCTTCGTCAAGTTCCATTTGATGCATACTTTCGGTAGTTTGCAGCTGCAAAATGCTTTTCACGCTCAGTTGTTTTGTAAACGCCTCCAACTCTTGGTCTCCAAACTCATCGTCGTATGTGGACTTGGTGTCGGTGCGAACCAAATCAATCGGGAAATCGGACTTGTTGTGTTCGACTGCTCCCGATTCGTCGCTGCTTTCTTTGGGCGAGGTTATTCGCACTTGTTTTTTTTTTTCGGCTTTTGCTCTTGTCCTTGTCCTTGTCCTTGCTCTTGCTCTTGTTCTTGCTTTTGATTCTCTTGTTTTTGCTTGTGTCTTTGCTTTTGTCTTTGCCTATGTTTCTGCTTGCGTTTGGACGGCTTTGAAGTACTGTCCACACTTTCGGGTATGCTCTCCGTCGTTCGATTCATTGCAATCCTTGGCGTCTGTCCTGGCAGCGATGAGGATGGCACTTCGCCGTCCTCGTCTTCGCTCGTGCCCGGCTTTGAGTTGTGCAAACTTTGATCAGTGTTCAGTGATGAGCCACTTTCCTCCTTGTCATCGTCATCATCGTCGTCCTTGTTATCATTGACAATGTCGATGTCGTTGTCATCATCGTCGCCACTGCTGGCCATTATTCGATTGTCTCGTGATTCTTCAATTTCTTTTTTTTTTTTTTTACCACAAAAGTTCATTTTTTTTTTAATTTAAAAAAAGGGGTGTGTATTATGTTTAAAAAACAGTTGTTTTTTTTTGTAAAAAAAGACCGTTTTGCAGTGGGATGGATCGCTTTGCTTGGATCTCCTTGATGTTGCAACTGGTGGGAATGTATTCGGGCGATCCAGAGCGCGAGCTGGAGGTCGACGTGGGGGCCGACGTGGACGTGGTTGTCGTCACCACGAACGGCCGCAAAGACGAAGAAGTGGAGTTACCGCCGCCATTGTTGATGGAGATCAGATTGGAATGAAAGTTCACTCCATACGGAATGGCGGGAGTCGACACGTCCGGAGTTATGTTTGCACGCATCTCTTTACCCGCCCACTTTTTCGAACTGTCTCCATTGTGCAGGGCACTTCCTACGGATAAACTTTATTCATTTTTTTATTTTTTTATTCAATTTATTTACTTTATTTATTTATTTATTCGATTTGTTTAGTTTATTGGTTTGAGTTTATTTAATTTTTTTTTTTTTGAGTTTTGTTTTCTTGGTCCCCTTTTTCTCCCCTATCCCCAACAAACATCAACAAAAAGAAAGTACATTAGCGTTTCGCATACCTTCCTTTTTCGGCAACCTGTACTGGAGCTTGGTTATTGTTGGTGCCGTTGTAGTGTCCATACGTGCCGTTTCGATGGGTATGTTCACTGTTATTTTTTTGTGAGTCGATTGTGACATTATGCAATCACTCCCAAACAAGCCATGGTTAGATTATATACACATGATATACTTTTGGTAATACACTGCATGTGTACATGTTATATCCAAAAAAAAAAAAAAAAGAAAAGAATTGACGCAGTGGCCGATCCAAAGTAGAAATGTATAACGTGTCTTTGCGACGTGTAAAGTCGTGATCGTCGTCATCATTGTCGGCCAGCATCATGTGGATAAGTGCGTTGTCATCCAAATGGTGACTATCCCCTCGACGGTGCTGCTGCATGGGCGAAGAGCTCAGATGTACTTGGATCTCATTGTAATGACTCGGCTTGGAAGGCGAGCTGTCGAGATCGACATTCAATATCACCTTTGCGCCGGCAATGTCTCGTTTCGGAACGCTTAATTTGCTGTTGTTATTGTTATCACTTCCAACATTGCCATGTTTCGATTTGTGATGTGCATTAGCATACAATGGCGCGTGATTATTATTATTGTTATTATTGTTATTGTTATTGTTGTTGCTATTGCTATGTTGCGAGTGCGAATGGTCGGAAGACAGCATTGGATGAGCATGTGCATGGAGAGAGTTATCTTTTGGAGTATATTGATTATAAGAAGAGTGATTGGAGATGCACAGGGGCGGCGGGAGGATGTTGTTTATCATAAACTCGCTCGAGCTTTCCACTGACATCATGCTCTCCGTCGACGTGTGCGAGCCATACCTCCCGCGACGACTTCCAGACGACGACTTGCTATCCGTGTCATTCCCTATCTTCTTTTTCTTATGTATATCGTTGCTGTTGCTATTTCCATCCTTCGCCAGCGTTGGCGGTCGCGTCGACTCGGTTTTGTCATTGTCTATTACTTAAGTCACCACAGCATCATCATTTCACAATACAATTCGCATTCAACATATTTCACAACGTGTGCACACTTTTTTTTTTTTTTTAAAGTACATACTGTTTTTTTTTTTGTTTTTTTTTAAAAAAAATTAAAAATAAACTCTTTCTGTCTTTGTCTTCACTATCACTAATTTCATGTATTTGTGGTTTCACAGTTTCATTGCTCGCACGTGTCATATACGACTCCTTCTGCCAATCTTTTGAATAAGTGTATTTTTTGTTTATTATTTTCTAACCTCAACACAACGGAGATATATACATATACATATATGTATATGTATATGTATATGTATATTATGTATTTAAAAAAAAAAAAAAAAAAGCTTGAATGAGAATGGCAAAGACTAAAATCAAATCGATAAAGAGTACATCGAGGACAAACCTGGGTCGATTTGGAACTCATCCCCAAAGTCATGACTTGACGTCTCGGTGAAATGCAAGGATTGAATACTGCACGTTTTTTCGTGATCCAATTTTTTGCGCTTCATCTTGTGATTGGACTTTTTGGTCCCATTATTGCCGGCACCGCCGTCTTCCTCATACTCATTTGTGTCCATTTCATCCAACTCATTGTCATTGCCATTGTCGTTGTTATTATTGTCAACTACTTGCATCTGTCCTCCGCTCCTCCTTCTCTCCTCGAATTCCTTCGCTCGCTGCTTCGACAATCTGTCCATTTCGCTGCCTTTGTCGAATTCAAACACTATGTTCACCTGCTTCGTCGATAAGGATCTTATGCTCTCGCGCTTGTTCTTTTGCTTCATTTGGCTTTGATTCGCATTCTGATTTTGTGTCCCTTCGCTGTCCCCGTTCAGATTGCTCTTCGTGCTCGAAAAATGATCATTCTGTGAAGGTGGCGCACGGGTTGATTCCGCGCGATGTAATGGCTGGTCGCAGTATGTTCGGCTCCGAACTTTTTTTTTTTTTTTTTTTTTTATGTTTGTATTTTCTTCTAGGTTATTGATTGAATATCGGTCTTTGCACCTTTTTTTTTTTTTGAACAAACTGTGGCGATTGTCCTGTTTCTGTGCTTCGAGTTGGCCCAAATATGCTTGGGCTGTTGCCAGACTTCGGAGTACATCAAACGCCGATGTGAGAGATTTTTCTTTATCCCCAGACATTTCTGTCAACCATTAATTATTCCTTTTAAAAGCAAAAAAAAACTATTTTGGTTCCCCTTTTTTTTTGTTACTTTTTGCAAGCAAATTTTTTGTCAGTTTTGTATTTTTCATTGGAAATTTGGATTGGAAGCTGGTTTGATTGTTAGGGTCTTCCTATTTCTTTTAAAGTTCTCGTTTTGTTGGCCGTTTTAAAAAAGATAACCAAACTTGCTGACCCCTGGGTCATGGGGATACTCTCAATATTGTCAAGAAGACATGTGGCAAGTTTGTGCCGTCTGGAATGTGCATTTGGACTCCAGTTACGAAGAACCTATAGCAAAAACGAGCAAACAGTGTTTGAGCAGAGGCGCAAAGAAGAAGATAGAAAGAAGAGAGACGAAATGGGTTCATGGTCGATACTCTCGTCTTCCCTGTTGTCACTGCGACATCCAGAGAAATCATCATCAAACAAGCCAGCCGACGAATCAACAGCAAAGTCTAAAAAAATGCAAGAGAAGCAACCTCAAGAATCAGAACAATTACCACAGCAACCATCAGTGTCATTATCACAACCGTCACATCCATCACGATTGAAATCAAGGCCATCACAATCACAACCACA
>ASPP01018165.1:0-12161 GCA_000512085.1 Reticulomyxa filosa
TTTTTTTAATGAAAGATATAAATAGTTTTTTTTTTATTTAAAAAAAAAAAAAAAGGGGGGTCAACCCATTACCTCATTATTTTTATAGCTGAATGCGCGCTGCCAATTAACTGCAGAGGCATACTTTTCCAATACATCCACAAACAATACTTGCTTGTTTTGCTCTGCACATCGACATGCATATATACAAATTTCGTCCTATATTATATATGTGCATATACACACATACATGGCTGACGACCTGTTGTTCATCTCTTTCATTTGGAAACAAAGAGGAAATGGACAGTCTTCAAACTGATTTTATGTCATTGTCCACGATCTCCTTGATTTTTTCGAGATATTTCACGTGGAGAGTGTCCGCCTATGTGCACACATATTTTTCAATGCAGTTACACGCAAGCGTACACAATTTTTTTTTTGGATATGGTCATATCGCAGTAATTGATCCAATAAATACTTATACCAAATCAGATTTTTCGTCTTTCGACTCGCTCATGATCTTTCTTCAGTTTCTTGGTCTATTTAGCTTTCCCCAAGCCTTTCAAAAAAAAAAGAACGAAAAAAAGGTACAACGTAGTTGTACATGTTTTTGCAATAATGTAATAATTTATTTTTAAACACTGCTATCTTGTTTCCAAAAAAATTACAAACATTTGAGATTTTCCATGAGACCAGCAATCAGTAGTGCAGGTATCAGTTATTTGCTTTAAATAATCACACATTCTCACTTTAATAGATACAGTCTTTTCGTAGGACTTGACCTTCAACGTACGTACTTTTAAATTCATTGGGCGTATTTTTGCAAATTGCAAAAAGAAACCGATATGATCTAAATAAAGAATGTTCTTTTGTGTTTGAGGAAGGGAAATGAAAAGAAGTGGACGGTTCCCTCAGTATCTCCTCAACATTATTTTCTTATAGTGGAAGATTTCTTACAAATCCTTTTGCACGATGCTGATGTGTAACAAGAATGGCTGTTATTCTGAAAATGGATATGTTGCAGAATCAGCCACTCTGACAGAGGAGTCGGACGACGAGATGATATTGAACAAGTGGAGCTTTTCAATGTCGATTTCGGCAAAGAGTATTTTACCAGGGTCACAAAGTATGCACAATGACGGTACACAGCATAAAGAGGGAGTATATGCGGACACTGAAACATTGTCGAGTTTCGTACATTCCGCGTCAGGAAGTCCACACGGAAATGAACACAGCAACATTTGTGGGACGCAATCTCTCAGTACCGTCACCGAAGCAAAGCTCTCTACAGAAAGCGCAAGCAAAGGCAAGTTTTTGTGTTTTCCTTTTGCAATAAATACGTACTTGTCACATTTCCATTTCTTTTTTTTTTTTTTTAAAACAAAACAAAACAAAACAAAATGGAAAGGAATTCGTCCAAAAAAATACAAGATCGTCAAACAGTTGATGACAGGATCGTCATCAACGGTATACGTCGTGCAATCGGATGAACCAGAAAATAGCAACCAGTTTTATGCCATGAAAATCATCCCGGTTATAATTATGTTTATACGTATGTTTATTTTTCCATTAACATTCAAAAAAAAAAAAAAGTGAGAAAAAAAAAATTTGTATGCACGCATAATTATAAAAAAGTTTACAAGTGAGCTGAACGAACCATTGTTTTGGAATGAATGTGGTCATTTGTCCAAGTTGAAAGACGTCCCCGGAGTAATACAGTAAGTGTTTGGCAACAAAAAATTGAAAAAAGTCAGGAACAAGGGGAGGGGGGGAGGGGGGAAAAAAGAAAGGGGAGAGGGTATGTGAGTGCAAGAGAAAAAGTGTGTATGCTTTGCATATTTTAAAAAAAAATTTTTTTTGAATTAAAAAAAAAAAAAAAAAAATGGAAAATTATTTTTATCACGGTAATCGTGGGCTTATTGTAACGGAATTAGCATCTTATGATTTATTCAGTTACGTTTGTGCTCATTATTTTTTTGAAGAAGCACAACAACAGCAACAAAAAAAAAAACAAATCAAAAGGCGTAGAAGCGAATACTCGGAATGCTCGATGGATTATCCGATCATTGTTAAATACGGTGAAACACTTGCATGAAAGAAACATCGCACATCGAGATATCAAGCCAGAGAACGTGGTGATATTCGAACGAGAACACTTAGCACTGCAAGCGAAAGCGCTACAAGGACAGCAAGAGCAGATGAAAGAAAAGAATGAGGAACAAAAAAGTTGGAAAGCTGAGAAAGAACGACAAAAACCAAGAGGGAAGCGTATAGAAGTCAAGCTAATTGACTTCGGCAATGCGGTGAGTGGAGACAATTGGCACAAGTCAAATGAAATGGTTGGAACTTTGAATTACATGTCACCAGAAAGGTACAATCCAGCACAGCAACAGCTATGGCATGAATGGAGTGGTGACATGTGGAGTATTGGCGTGGTCACCTTTGAGCTGTTATTTCAACAGCGGTTGTTTGAATTAGATCAAGAAGTCCATGCCCTTAAAGCACAAATCTGTCAAGGACTTTGGTCGTTTCCTACCACAAACCAATCTCAACTTTCCATGTCTGATTTAGAATGGTTAGCCGCAAAGCATTTTATCAATCATTTGCTTGTCATTGATCCCAAGCAAAGAACCACTGCTGCCTATGCACTTAAACATCCTTGGCTATGTCGCAGCAACAAAACCAACTCCATTAAGCAGTTGAGACATAGAATGCATCTGTGGGAAAAACGTATCACCACTTATGCTCCGTCATCAAAAAAGTATTGAAACAACCCCTTTTTTTTTCCTCTCTTTTCCTTTTACGTAACTATATGAAAAAAAACTCGCCGATTGTTGGACTGAGAAAAACGAAAAAATGTGGAAAAACTTTCTTTTTTTTTTTTTGTGTTCTTTTTTCTGACTTTTTTTTTCTCCTGTGTCAGTCAAGTAATTTATTTCTTCTCTTTCTTCAAAAAAAAAAAAAGGTGTAATTTGTGCAACCATTTTTTTTTTAATCTGTACATTTTGCAGATGGTTTTTTTTTCGTCGTTATTGCTTTTCATCTGCCGTCCTTGCTTTTTTTGGTTTTGTTTTTTTCTTCTTTTTTTAATTTGATTGGTTGTTCGTGTAATGGAATGACAAGGGTTTGTAAAGTATTAAAATTGTCCCTGCAAGGAAAGCAATGAAAGAGGAAGGGAAAAAACAGACACGAGAAAACAGTGAGGTACAAATGATTTGTGTCATTTAAATTTGTAAAATTGTTTGAATCGACGTTTTTTTTCTATTATTTTGATTTGTTTTGGTTTTTGTTTTTGTTCCCTCTCTCCTCTTCCTCTTTTTCGTTTTGTTCGCTTTTTTTTTCCCTGATTTGTCGAACAAAAAGCTCCCTCTTTTGTTTTTCCTCCTGTTTTTTTCTGTTTGTTTGTTCGGTTTTTTCCTCTGCAGCAACAGTAATTCAAAGAAATTGTAGTGTTCTGACTTTTTTTGGTGTTTGTTTTTATATTTGGTGTTTGATGCTCTTGGACAAGTTCTGTCGATTTCAATATTTCATACACTTTATCAACTTTTTTTATGCCGGTTTTGGTATCGATAAATGTTGTCAAATTTGTGTCAAAGCTTTTTAATTTGAAGTTGGTTTACAAAACATGTGTCAACATTTCTATCTCTTTTTTCACTTATCATTAATCACAACTTGTTTTTCTGAATCAATTTTGACGAATTTTATATCTACAAAAAGCAAACTAAATAAATTAACATCTTTAAAATTCAAACAATAGTGAAAACGGAACAAGGACGGTTTCCTTGTGGCTCATTGTTAATATGAAGTTTCCTAGTGAACAAACAAAAAAAGCGTTTGTCCGCTGGCCAACACGTAATAATATGCCCACGGGCAAAATAAAACAATACATCGTGCAGCACAAAACAACTAAGTTGGGCGTGTTTTTTGGTTTTGTGCTCTGGGTTTTTTTCTAACTTCTCATCTGCCTAGAAACTTTAAAGCATTATCACAAAACATTTGTTTCTTTTTGCTAATAATTTCATACGCTGTGGCTTCAATAGTAGATTTTGCTTGAATAAAGATTGTGTTTAAGCCGAATCAAAATTGCACCTACTAGTGACAAACTAAAATCTCCATTCACAAGTGGTGCGTTAAGACACCCTTTTGGGGCAAAGAACGCTTGCGAATGTTGCACGACCAAACACGACGAAATGTGGAAGAAACTTTGAAAAAGAGGATTGAACAAGGGCTGGCTGCATTTCAATCTGAATTGAAGCCGAACACAAACGTGAACAAGCAACTTTGATTTTTTTTTTTTTTTTTTTTTTGTTCATTCAACGTATACCATTTAGTAATCTTACGTAGTTTTATTTAATTTCTTTTTTTTGCTTGTTTCTTATTGTCACTTTTTTAATATTTTTTAAGCTACAAAAAAAAAACGTTGCTGGACTTATGAACAGATCAATGTGTTTCCATTGAAAGATAAGCCTGAAGAATGGTATGTTGATTTTATTTTATTGTTAGTGATTATTATTGAATTTCAACTTTATGTAGGTTTCAAAAGAAAAAAAAAAAAAAAATGACCCCAAAAAAGTTTTGTTGTATGTTGTTGTGATTGGTTCGGAACTTGAATGGAAAGGCATTTCAACATATGGCCAAAAACTGGAAGTCTTGCAAATGTGTGCATCCATGGGACAATTGAATTTCCCCGTGAATATCCGAAAAGACCACCTACAATCGAAATTGCATCACCCATTGCGCAATCTAACATTTTGTCGAACCATCCTTATGTTCTCGATGTCAACCACAAACTAATTGTCAAATTGCCTTTGCTGCAATGTATGCAAAAAAAAAAAAAAATCAAAACAACAAAAACAATTGCGTGATCCCGTTAGGAACGTGAATTTGAAATTTCTTGAAAAATTTTTTTTTTTATTCCCTTTTTTTTCCCTTCACCCCTCTTCTTCTTTCTTCCCATCCTCTTGCTCTCCTTGAGTGCTCTTTCTTCATGAAGGTCAAACAAATGACACGAAGGAAAGAATATCTTTTGCGCAAATGAGGAGCTGGCTTTTTTTTAAAGTTTAGATTACTATAAATAATAACAATTGGTGAAGGATGACTTAAACAAAAAGGGGGAGGAGGGGGGGGGGGGTAGAAAAATAAAAAAAATGAAAATTAGAGGTGATAAAATAGATATTTGATTGAGTCGAGAAAATAATAAACACAAATACAAACATACATGAAAAAAAACTCCAACAAACGGATAAATAAATACAAAGCCTCATGGCAAGCCACGACATCTGTGAGCAGCATATTGGCAGATTTGTGTCTGATTTTCGACGGAATGACAGCAAAAAAAGAAGATATAAACACAGTGAAACAACAAATAAGCCAATATACTTGCATGTGGTGTGGTCATACGAATGACAAACCCATACCGGCCAAAGGAATATCCTATGGAGCAACCAAAAGTGACTTTACAGAAATGAAGGGACGCGAACCGTTAGACATTGTCAACAACTCTCAAGTATGGGATGATGCCAAAGTACCTGACATTGGTTAATTTTATTTCTTTCTTTATTTGTGAATGCATGTATTTTGCATCACAAAAAAATAAAAGACATACACGAAATGCGCAATTGCGTTGCGTATAAGAGAAGGAAAAGAAAAGACTGTAGACAATACCCTCTTTCATCTCCTTTTTTTTTTTTTAAAAAAAAAATCAATTGTGATGTTTTGTTGTGTTTGTTTGTGTCCAGAATGCAATTATGCGCGAGTTTATTTTGAAACGGAGATAGTACGCATACATGTGGGACTGAACAACTTGACTGGTGCACAAGTGGGATGGAGCCTGAAAGACTCGTTGGACGACAGCGGAGAGTTTGAATTTGTGGCCCTTGGAAACCGCTACTCAGCAACAGGGGTGGCATCACTTTTGTTGCACAAAAAACCTTTCGAATTGGCGTACACTCAAGAACAGAAAATAGGATTTTCTGACGGAGATTTTGTGGTGTCTGCTGCAGACTTTGATAATGGGACATTTAGCTTTTTCGTCAATGGGAAAGAATGTGTCACTTTTCCCATGCCACCTTCATTCCGAAATGGAACAATCACTCCCTTTGTCGGGCTTGCGGTATGAATGTTTTCTCCCCCTTCTACTCTTCTCAGACAACCTTCAACCCATTTTCTCTCTGCCTTTTCCAAAAAGCATTCTCCCATTTCCATTTCCATTTCCATTCCAATGTTTCAACAACAATAATGGTAAAACACACAATAGCAAGGACATATGCGATTGCACTTTTGTGAGTCAAGATTCCCCATCGATAAGTTGAAAAGCTACTTGACCATTGAAGAGTACAACTCACAAAACAAGGGACAGTATTTATGGGATACGGGCGAAAGTGTGTTGTGGCAGGAACTATTTCGTTATGGAGTGAGAGAGAAAGAGACCACACAGTCCACACATCCGGAACAGTACAGAGCGCACAAATTCGTATTACAAATTTTTGAGCACTTGGCTCTTCAAGATTTAGCACAATGCCGTATGTGTTGTGATTTATATTTTGTGTATTTTTTTTTTTTTTTTTTTCTTTTTAATTTTTATATTTGTATTTGATATATTTACAAATTTTTTTCTCTCATTCACCTCTTATCTATCCCTTATCCTCATTGTCCCTTTGTGTTTCTTCTTCTTCTTCTCCTTCTTCTCCATTACAGATTGTGTGTGTGGCATGTGGAACCACATTTTGAAACAATCTCAAATATCGCCTTTATCGAAGTTGAAATGCTACTACTCCAACAAAACCTTCAAGGAAACAACCATCGGAATGATGTTGCAACTTGACTTTAAACAGGTATCCAGTAAAAGCACCGCGAAAAAGGCACTTACCAAATTTCGTGTCTCTCCAGACCGTATCTCAGTGCTTGCATGGACCAAGAATATTCAATATGACTCTGCCAAAGAAGAGTTTACTCATATTTTGCCACTCGTCATTAATCCCACACACGCAGAGAGGGCATTTTCGGACATCAAGAAATACATCCCTTTACTTTCTCCTGGAGGTCTCTTCACTCCCAAAGGTGCTTTGGATATCATCTGTGAATTGCTTAATGCGTTAAGTCGACTCCAAACAATTTTATTACCAAAGGAGTTTTTTTTTTCCGCATGCCCCCTTCTCTTATGTTTATGTTTACGTTCACGTCGACATTTGAACTGAAATGTGGTCGAAACAAGAAAAATATGTCGATAACCAAATATGACAACAATAAAAATGGAAAATAAAATAAAATATGAACATTAGAAACGTGGAATTGCTGAGTAATCAATTTTCAGGGAAAAAGGTTCCTTCTCGTGAACAAATTACGCATGCATTGTCAGTGTGGTTTAGCCTGCATCATCTGCTGTTGCATTTACGATTTCTCTTTCCCGAAATGGTTGACCAAGCTGAAGAGTGTATCAACAAGTTTTTGCCAGTAACGAGCGAGCGCGGCCGTGAGGACATACCCCAGCTGGGCAAAGTTGTAATGTACTTGTTGTTAACCCCTTCTTTCGATTGGCATGCGATTCGCCGACCATTGATAGAAGAGCAATTTTGTCGAGATGTCCCCACGTACATATCCATCCACAGACAATTGGAAGATTTGGAAACACCAACCAAAGATCGTCTGCGTTTGACCTTTGAGTCTACCGAAAAGTCGCGACGAAAGTTGATGTTGCTATTTGTATTTTTGACACAATTTGGTTGTTTGGGTGGCATTCAAGTCAAAAATATCTTTGACCATTATAATCGTACGTACGGTGGCTACGTTGGTGTGGCTGCTTTGCGATTGGAGGTCTGATATCTTTTTTTCTTTGTATGATTTGTTTTTTGTTTTTTGAGTGTGTTCTTGTTCGTTATGTTTGATGGTTTGTCCCTCTTCCCCTCTTCCCCTCTTCCCCTCTTCCCCAGGGTGTTTTTTTTTGTTTTTTTTATCTGTGCGTACAAACAAAAAAGAATAAAATTTTCTCGCTGACGTTGGGCACGACACCGATCTCAAAATAGGAAGCCTGTGGGAACATGATGAAGTGCAAAGATTGGATCGATACTTTCCAATTTCTGTCCATCGAACTCAACGATGACAACATTAACAAATTATTGGTGAACGCGCTGCGCGATGCAGATCGAAAGGGATACACGCAGGTCCTTCGAAAGCCACCTCAATCATTTGCGTCCGGTGAAGGAGTACGTTCAGGAGATGCCAATGGAACTTCTCCAGGTCGCTCGTTTTCCCCTCGAGATTCGCAGGGAAGAGAAGGTGACAGGGGCTTTGGTGGACGATTACCGCGAGGCCGAACAAGAGGAGGAGGAGATTTTGGAAGAGAAGGTGGACGCGAAAAAGGTCGCGGCGGATTGAGCACCCGAGGTTCCGGCGAGTACTCGCGAAGAGGAGGAGGGGGTACGGGTGATGTTCGCTTTGACAAAGGAAGAGAAAATTGGGATAGAGACCGAGATCGCGATAGAGATAGAGATAGAGAAAGAGGAGGAGGTGGATTTGGAAGACGTGGTAGAGGCCGAGGATTATCTGATTCCGATGGTAGAAACTATCGAGACTCGGACCGAGGAGGAGGTAGAGAAGGTGATATGGGTAGAGGTAGAGAAGGTGATATGAGTAGAGGTAGAGGAGGCAGAGAAGGTGATATGGGTAGAGGTAGAGGAGGCATGGGCAGGAACCGAGATCGGGAAACGAATTGGGGCAAAGGCCGAGATAACCGAGAACGCGAGAGAAGACAAGTGTTAGGCGATGTTTCTGAACATGCAGCAATGTCTTACCCTGCGGAAGCCGTGACTAAAAAAGACCAATTGCCGGTCTTTTTGCAGTCGGGATTGCAACTTCAAGGCATTGACAAGTGGAGAAATGTCCAAGAAAAAGGATTACCGTTGGCGTGTGCAGGAAAAGATTGCACTGTGTTGTCACCAGCTGGAAGTGGTAAATCCACTTTGGTCTCCATTGCTGCTTTGTATCGGCTGTACGTTAAAAAGGATCCCTCTCACGTCATTATCATAGGCGGAGACAACTTCCACTGCAGCCATATGGCTAAGTTCATCGAGCGAATGGGGGAAAAAGTCCCTGATTTATCCGTTAGGTTTTTGGACGAAAGAAAAACCGATATGAGTAGAACTGATTATTCGCGAGGTCGAAATATTTACATTGGTTACGTAAAATGTTTTGTTTTGTTTTGTCTTTATTTCAATGAATCTTTGTTTTTTGTATATACACATATTACAAATATGCATATGTTATGGGTAGAGGGCGTCTATCTTTTCAGTCAGTTAAACAAAATTGCTCTCTCATTTGATAGGAAAACCACGCGTTATAAGCCTTCTCCTTGATGCAGGTAGAAAGAATATCACCGAGAATTTAACTGCGGTGTATTTAGTAGACGGTGACACATTGTTGAGCGAGTACCGAGAAGATGTGGAGAGGACCTTCCGATATATACCACAGGGTATTCCATGCGGGTTGTTTTCTAATTCCTGGTGCGAGCCTGTGCAAACCTTTTCCAAAGTAATACTTACGGAAACGGCATTAGTTGACTTGCGATCTGAACAAAAATTTTGTCACTGGTTTTCTGCTGTGCAAGATGAAAATGAAAGGGATTCCGTACTTTCTATGCTCTGCAAATTGAACCCGCATAAATCAGGTTTAATCTGGTGCAATGATTCGAAAGAGGTATGCATGAGGAGTTACATTCTTAAGTGCACGTGTTCATTTGTTTAAAAAAAAAAAGGCACACTGGGTACATGACCTCTTGCGCTCCAGTGTTACTGTCGTTTTGCTGGATGAGCGACCAATTTTCCAAGAAGCAAACCGTTTGATTGAAAGTTTCGTTGCTGGAAAACTCCAATATATCATTTGCAATGAAAAATCTCCAGTTAATTGTGTGTTTTTGTTTATTTCCATTGTTGAAGCAATAAACCGAATTTTTTTTTTTATAGTCGTTTGAATTATGGAAAACGCAAGCGCATGTAATTATTAACTACAACATATCCAACGCGGAACAATATGCGAAACACATGGCTTGCACCGGAGTAACAACTGCACCAGTTCATGTATTGTCGTTTGTAGTGCGAAATAAGGCGCACATGTTTGGAGGGATCGAGAAAGGCTGTCAAATTGAATTGAAAGAAGTATCCAAGGATGTACAAGATGGGTTCAAACAGAAAAGCTAAGAGACGCAGCTCTGATTTATCCCTTGCGGGGTTTGTTCGTTTGTGTGCTTCATTTTGTGCACAAAAAAAACTGCAAAATAAAAATAAGATTTGATCTTTTTTTTTTGTTGTTGTGTTTTGTTGTACTTTTAATTTTTGTGTAAGGTCAGTTTGCTCACTACTTTTTTTGCTCTTGTATTTCCTTTTGTCCAGTTGTTTGTTTTGTTTTGTTTTTACAAAATTTGGTGTGAAAGATTTTGTGTCAAAATGTGGGCTTGTGCAATATTGAAGTATGTTTTCCTTTCCTCATCCCTTTTCTTTTCTTGTTTTTTTTTTGTCACAATGTGATTGTGACAATTTTTTTGTTTTATTTTTTTTTTTGGGCTATGGAAAGAAAGATGCGTTTTTGAACTGGGGAATGGTCTTGCACACCCACACTTCGTTGAATAAAAACAAAATAAAAACATACACACAAACAAACAAGTAAAACAAGGGTAAGAACTGTGTCTTTAATTCATTTTTTTTTATGTTGTTTGTTTGTTTTCCATCTCCTTGCCTTAACATAGAAATCAAAGGTGTTTTTAACCTTTTTGAAACCCTGTACGTTTGTTAGCAACATTTGTGTGATTTGGATTATTTTTGCTTGTCTCCGTGTTATGTTATACCCATGTCACTTGGAGCTTCTTCCTTCCATTTTCTAATAAAAGATGTGAAGTTCGCCGAACTCTATCTTACTTTCAGTAACATATTGATATCTTAGTCAACTATAGTAATTTTTTTAATTATTACCTTCGAAACGTTGATGGAGGTTTAATTACTGAGCCTTTTGCTGAAAATGAGAAAATGTTGGGTGTAGTTTCAATTTTTTGTAGATTTCTAAAACTTTACAAAATACTAAATCGCAAATCTAATAGTCTTAGACGAATTGTGGTAGCACCGCCCAATCATTTTATCTTATCACAGAATCTTTGGGCATAAATGCACTTTTTTGTGCAAGATATTAAATACAAAGCTTTTGTTCTTTCTTCTTTGGCATGTAGCATTTGTACAGATCAATTATACCTATCAAAAAAAGATAATGCTTGTGCTTTGATGCAAGAACGAAATTATCAATTCAAAGAAGCCCATTCATCCAATAACAATCTTGGGAAAGGGAAGACAAAATAAAAAATAATAAAAAGCAAAACGAAAGTTGAACTCAATCCACACCCATAATCTTTTTCTTCCCCTCCTGTCGTCTTGTTTCCATAAAGGCTTGCCTAGTTTTTAGCATTAAATGTCAATCCGCCGACGAAACATATTACAAGACAGGTTTTTTCAGGACGATGTGAGCGAAGCGAGAAAAGACCGGAGGAGGGGGAAAAAAAGCACAACGAACAAGAACTAACACACAAACACAAACAAAACAAAATCAAAAACAAAACAAAAAACAATGCACAAAGATCTTCGATAATTTTTTTGCTTTATTTATTATTTTTTTTTTTTTCTTTTTTTGATTTTTTAATGTGTTCGATAGGGATACTTTGGAATAATTTATTTGACTATAATGTATTTGCATATTGAACTTTAATAACGGTCATAATACCCTCCATATCCAAAAGCAGAATGGTATTGATGTTGTTGAGGGACACTACCATCGTAATGATCATAGGCAGGATAATTGGCATAGATTGCGGTAGGATGCTGTGAAACGTTGAGACCGCTATTTGTAGTAGGATTTATATTAATGTTGACATTGGCATTGAGATTAGGATTGACGTTATTATTACCATTATTGTTATTACTATTGCTGTTATTAGTATTATTGTTAGTGTTGATATTGTTATTGTTATTGGCATTGATATTAGTATTTGTATGAGCATTGGAATAGACGGTGGAAGGAGGTACAGAATGAGAGAAATTGGTTGAAGGAAAGCTCTTGTCTTTTAAATTGGAGTAAGTGTTTGGCATGTGTCTCGAGTGATGGGAATGAGACAACGATTGCTGCTGCTGTTGTTGTTGTTGCGAATGGAG